>OX375884.1:58725664-58823164 GCA_947359465.1 Metellina segmentata | reverse complement strand
TCACCATGTTATTTTGTCTGGGTCAGCTCCTACCTGATAACGCCCTGATCCACCAACATTTCTTCATTTTTCACCACTTTTGTTTAAAATTTTTTTTTTTAATTCCTGTGTTTTTGAAATTATATATATTTTTTATATTTTGTATATTTGTTTGCTTTTAATGGTGTTTTGGGGAGTATATGAGCAATTTCTTAGCGTTTTGCGACTATTTACGTAAAAACACAAGATTGTGTTGTTTGAGTCAGGTTTCTCCCTGATGACGCCCTGATCCACCAACACTTTCATCTTCAATAAATTCCTTTTGGTATTTATTAAATAAACAGCAAGTTTTTATTTTTTGAATTTCCTCTTGGTTTAATATATATATATATATATATTTATATACGAGTTAAGACAGCGAAACATCTGACTTTAACCGATATGTTCAAACAATAATACATTAAGTACAAAACGTGAACAAAATTTATATATATATATATATATATATATATGAATTTAAGACATTAAGAGTAATACTTTTACATTAAAAAAATAGTTGCATAAAATTAATATTTACACGCATGGCAATTTGCACGAAGTACCGTAAACTATACTTGCATGTTATCGCGTAATTAAGTGCAGATGAATGCGTTTGTTACGTTCGAATATCTCGTAATTAATAATTACATGCTTATTAATAGTTCGACACTGTGCAACGGAACTGTACCTGATTAATTAGAAATTGAAGAATGTAAAATATGTTACCAGATTGTCCAGGAGTTCGTTTACACACAAAAAATAATTACTTAAAAGTAACATGATCCGAGTTTACACAAATGTATTTAAAGGCAATTTAGTTCTTAAGTTCAGATGAATATCTAAAATTATACATTTAAAAATTCTTAAATATTTAAAAATTTAAAAGCATTTTTTTCTGGCTTTAAAACTATTATGTATAAATAATAAATTTTTTAAAGTTTTGCACTCAGAATCGTAGTTGTGAAGTACGAAACAAGATTTCATAGAAAACGAAAAGTGGAATTTCATTATGGTAATACAGGTCACAACCATAACTCAACTATGAAGGGTAATTCTTTCACAGAAGAGTCTCGCTGTCAAGACATTTTCTTTAGTCTTAAATGACGGATTAACTAGCTTTTTCATTTGATTTTAGGACTGTGGTTCTTTTACGCATGAAATAGAAGTGTTTCAGTAGTTTTCGTGATAAAAGTTTTATGCTAGTTAGTTTGATGTGGAAAGCTTTTTTCTTTAAAAACTTACAAAATTCTATCATTCGTATGAAATTCCCAGAATTCTTTCAGAGCAATACAAAAATTTCCATGAAGAGGAAATTAATGTTGTTGTTGTTACTAATCCCCGATATGGTCTCTTTAAATTAGACCAAGTCCACGAATCCATAAACCTCCAAAAAGTCCAAGAAAAGTAGAGGTTCCGAAAAAACATTGTCCATTGAAAAGTCAATACATTTTAAAATATGAGCTGGCGAAACCTGATCAGCTCCGCACTTGGTACAAGTCCTGAAAACCTTCTGAGAAAATTAATAATAAACACAATTAATGGGATAAAAGTTCTAAAAAATTATGAATAACGTATGACTAAATTCATCAATAAGTATCTTTACTTTAAAATATCGGAGTATTTTTGGAAATTGTGATGTATATGAAAACTGAATGTAAGAAAAAGAATACTATAACGTTTTAACGCAATGACTATAGCTTATAATATTCATGATCCTGATCGGAAACAATTCATTACAAGCTCTCTTTAGAAATACATTTTATGGCTGCGCTTTCAAGATTATTTCACGTCGTTTTCAAATTCAAAGAAACACAAATATCTACAGACTAATTTCCCAACCAACATGTGAACCCATAAGAAGCTCTGTGTTCGCTTATCTGCTTCCTAGAGGGCGATTAAAATATTTCCAGAAATTTCCATTTCTACATAACTAGACCTGTAACAGGTATTTTGAAAAATAATTTTCAAAGAACAGCAGTTGCATGAATTTATTTCAAAGGATAGAAGTAAACCACTTAAAATCTTGTGAAATGTTCGATTATAGGGATTCACTGAATCATCAACATAGCTATTATATGTAGAAAGGCAAGATGGCGGCGATTCTAACCCATTTCCATATTTTCTATTTATTTATATGGCTTCTTTTGTGTTATTTTTATGCATACGACAGATTCTATATATTTTATTCATAGTTTAAATTTATAAAGTTCGATGTATTCATTAAATTTTATACAGACATCTGTTTACATAGACAGTTTACGTAAAAAGATAAAAAAGTGTCCAGACGCTCACTCTTATATTACAATTTAAAGTCGGTTTGTGCCCTAAACCACGCACGAAATATAAATAGACTGATAATTGTTTATGAGAAAAAAGTGTGATCAACATGTTGACTAGTAGTCGCCTGATTGTTCTGTGAGAATTTACTTGGTTGAAAGACTTGGCATCTTATTTCCTCGTCTGATGATATACCATCTTATGACTGGGTGGATGTGTGAATGTGCATTTCTATAGATTGGTAACCAAAAAGGTGAAATAGCCAAACTACTATATCGTGTTGTTGTTGCTGTTCGCGTGTCCATGGACAAGCAATATTGTAGTGGGGAAGCGGTCTAGATTCCATCAAAAGCATTGGTCACAGCCTCTGCCAATGTTGGTGCATCCCAGCTGTAGAGGATCTCCCGTAATGGGTCCCTGAGTGGAACCATTCCAATCTTCAAAAGATTCACCGCAACAGTTGGGCATTCCCAGATGTGGTTGGGCGTGAGTTAGACTTCGAGGCAGTTTTTACAATGGGCATAGGTTCTTGTTTTGTCCGGATGGATCTTCATGCCCTTATAATGCTCAGTTCTAAGCCTGGCAATAGTGGATGTGATATTTCTGGGACAGTCGAATTCTGTTAAAAGTGGTTTCTTATATGTGTGAGTCATAATTCTATATCTGGCCACTGCGTTAGCATCAGCAAGTGTGATGGTGGTGCACCTCACGATCAAGTTCTCTAGCTTCTTTGGCCAAAGAATCCGCATATTCATTTCCCTTAATACTGACATGTGCTGGTATCCATTGTAGGACACAGGATTTTCCCTTGCTGTGCAACCTTTCGAGAAGGACTATAATTTCGGATGTGATGTTGGTCTCTCCGTTTTACTATATCGTGTGGACCAATCAAATGATGAATGTTCGTTTCCAGTCTCAAATGAAAGAAATCTAAGCGTCACATTACTACCTGTTTTGGTTACATGATCATGGGCACATAAAATGGTTATCATTGAATACTCTACTCTTATATTTCTGCTATAAGTGTCCCCCAATTTGAGTTTACCGTCAAAAGTTTTGAAACATGCGTTTTTGAAGTCATTGCAGCAGGAATGGATGCAAATACCCATAGCTGTGTATCAAAACCTTATTGAAAGTATGCCCAGAAGGGTTGCTAGTGTAATTGCAGTACGTGGGGGACCACCCCCTATTAAAGCATGTATTCTTTCCCTTATACCATCACGTCTTGCTGTCCGGTCCATTATTGTAGGGTAGCGTATATATACAACATGCAAGGGAATAAAATTCGTTTTTCTTTGTCTCCATGGATAATCAAGTCCTGATGATTCTCAATGAATTTCACCAAGTAGTCTCTTTGTATAATCAAGCCTTGATGATTCTCAATGAATTTCACCATGTAGTCGCTTTGGATAATCAAGTCCTGATGATTCTCAATGAATTTCACCATGTAGTCTCTTTGGATAATCAAGTCCTGATGATTCTCAATGAATTTCACCTTGTAGTCCCTTTGGATAATCAAGTCCTGATGATTCTCAATGAATTTCACCATGTAGTCTCTTTGGATAATCAAGTCCTGATGATTCTCAATGAATTTCACCAAGTAGTCTCTTTGGATAATCAAGTCCTGATGATTCTCAATGAATTTCACCATGTAGTCTCTTTGGATAATCAAGTAATGAATTTCACCTTGTAGTCCCTTTGGATAATCAAGTCTTGATGATTCTCAATGAATTTCACCAAGTAGTCTCTTTGTATAATCAAGCCTTGATGATTCTCAATGAATTTAACCATGTAGTCGCTTTGGATAATCAAGTCCTGATGATTCTCAATGAATTTCACCAAGTAGTCCCTTTGGATAATCAAGTCTTGATGATTCTCAATGAATTTCACCATGCAGTCTCTTTGGATAATCAAGTCCTGATGATTCTCAATGAATTTCACCAAGTAGTCTCTTTGGATAATCAAGTCCTGATGATTCTCAATGAATTTCACAACGTTAATAATTTTGACCCTCGAGTCCTTGTTACATGCAATGTTCCTGAGCCATGCGATTTTAAAGTGGTCGGTAGGTGTCCTCATATGCCGTAATGCTGTAAAGGGGCAAACCGTGATATAATGTAGAGGTGTTCCGATTTCACCACAGGAGCATTTTTCTGACTTGATTGTTTTAAACCTCAATAGCCCAGTAGTACACTGTGGTCTTTGGATGAATCAAGTTTCAAACTCGCATCCCTCCGATTGCTAATCCGCTACTCTTTCAACCGAGCTACTATGGACCTGCCACAAAAGAGAGAAATACACTCGGGGAGGAATTGAACTCAAATTTATAAAGACTGAACACAGTTATGATACTTTTTTACACATTCATCTCAGTTTCTTTGTGGACTTTTTACCTTTTAACACCTTGTGTGTGTGTGTGTGTGTGTGGTTACAAGGAATCACCTCTCCTTTTGGCTCTACTTTCACAAATTGGGTTGTGTCAATTACTTAACAAAGGTCTACAGGGTCCGAGTTCAAATCCCAGTTTAAGCAGGGATATTTGTAGTGGTTTGGAATCCATTTTAAGCCTTTAGCCTCGGTCTAATTGGCCTTCGCGTATAAAAAAATGATCATAGTACGATAGAAATCCAATACCTTTGTATTCTCCTTTATCGTCTTGAAAACGATACGTTGTAATGCGCTCTCTATCGGTGAAAATTCGAACAAATATTTTCATGCTGTCAAAACAATTCCATTTCCTTGATAACCTATTTCGTGCAAACCGCACTTAAAAAACCCGTTTTTACGGTTTTATGAATTTTTGAAGCGTCTTCGTAATTACACACAATGAATAAATAACAAGAACATTTTTTTGCCGAAATTTGAAAAAAGTCGTGAATGTTTAGCACAGTGTACATTTCGCAGCATACTATTAAACACAGAACCACGAATAAAATGGATTTAAATATTTAATGCTTTGAAGATATTTTTTACCCGGCATCGAAACGAGAATCGAATTAAAATCCCCCCAATCCTTCGCTCATTCATCAGAAATCTTCCGCCTCGCCGAATTTCAGGTCCATGAGACAATTCACATTCGCGGCGATGAACAATACTTTCGTTACACCCATTCAGCTTTTTAGAAGTTAGACAGTAAAGAACATTTCAAGAAGTCTCCGAATTTGAAAAAAAAAAGGAGGCCGAAGAATAAGGAACTAGTGTCAACTGCTAGAGTAGAAGTTAAAAATGTCATTGAAAGTCTGATAAATGATATTCTGGACTGCATCGTCGAACTGCAAATGGGGCACAGAGCTGATAAGAAGTGGAACACATGAAAAAAAGCATGCTCCCTACTTTCGAATTTTCCAATGTTAAAAAAGACAGGCAAATACAAGAAAAAGGTCTTTAATTTTAAGATGACTGTAAATCATATTTCTATAAGTGTGTAGGTTTTTTTTAAATATTACTTTGTGGGTTTTGTGGGAAGTTACCGTATCTGATTGATTGCTGATAAGTGCGAAGAGTTGAGTTTTTTTCTTGGTTTTCGTGGTGCTTCATTATTTCTCTGAATATTTCTTTTACGAAAAAAATATTTTGTGTAATAGATCTTTTGATGGTACTTGTGAGTTGATAATTTATATAGAATAATGTTAGCTTTGGTATAAAATGTGAAGATGATAACATTGTTAATAAACGACCCCTGTAACGATTTCTTTATTTAAAGTAATATCTCTCTCTATATATTTCTGGATTTATATCAATATTGAATTGATTTATTTTGAAGAATTCGAGTTTGTGACTGTGGTATGATGCAAGAGTTTAATGTTTGACTTAGAATGGAAAGTTCCATTCAAAATTTTCGCTAAATTTGAAAGGAATTTTTTGAAAAATATTTTTCAACTAAACCCGCTTAACTGGTACAGCGGTCAAAGCGTTTGCTTGACACTCAATACCATACTGAACACATTTCTTTATTTTATTTGTTTAATAAAATACATATTTGTTACAAATTCACATTTTCCTGTCCTTGCCTGTTTAGATCTTCCTAGCTGCATGTGTATCAAATTTCGAAAATGGATTATTCTATTTAATGAAATATATGTGACCTGCACAGTCAATTTTTCTGTACGTATTTAAATCTTTGATTAAAATCGGAAAATTTAGAACATTTTCAAAGTTAAAGGCAGAAAACCAAGTGTAAGTTTCATGTTACGTGCTGTTTTCCGCCAGTCAGATATGCACACAGCTAGTCAAAACTATTCAGATATGCACACTGCATATCTGACTAGCTTTCCCGGATACATGCTATATGACGTATAATGTCAATACAATTTTGCGTATTTTAATTTTTGATTAAAATTGGAAAAATCTAGACATTGTCATTGTTTGAGGCAGCATTCACTTAAGTTTGCCATGTATGAATTTATAAATTGTTCAAAAAAATAAAACTTAACTGAGATGAAAAAATTACTTAATTAAAACTATTTTAAACAGCTATAGAATAACTAATTTCTATCGAAAGATTAATCCCCAGGAGGCTTATCATTTTCTTAAACCGTTTCGAGTTTCAATGCGTTGTTACTTCACGTTCCTCGTGTAAGCGTATAGATGAAAAATGTAAAAAATAAGATGAATTAGAAAAATCTGTATCATAAGATTAAAATACATAAAGCAATTAAAGATAAATGTATTTAGAAAAATCTCATTAGAAATTATGTATGACTTGTTAATTTTGTACGAAACACTTAGCTTTACAGTCTGCATAAAAATGATAACTTCTCTAACACGTTACTAGAGCTAAGACGGAGAAAAACTACAAATACAGAATTTGAATAAGTAATTTATAATTCAATTTACATCAAACGTTTTAGCATAATATTCAAATATGACCCAAATGTAAAAAAATGAAAATATGGATACCGAAGGTGATCGATATTTCAAGCAAAACAATAAATGAATAAAACTAAAGTTGAAATACTAATAACATTTGAAGATTTGAACTGAGCACATCTATTTACATTTCCGGGAAAAGCTGCATATAAATTAAATAAGAATATTAATGATATATGAAGGGAGGTTTTCTCAAAAAGGGAATTTTATTAGATACGTTAAAAATATTATTAGATGCGTCAAAAATAATTGAAATTTCCATTCCACCTTTGAATATGCTTTCTATTATATATATATATATATATATATATATATAGGTATATTAAATAAACTCAAAATTTTTTATGATGCCCTAGTTGCATTATGAGAGAAAAGTTTGCAATATGTCTCAAATTTATATTATAGAGTTTGAATAAGAATATAAGGACTGAGTTAGTGATCAATATTAATAACTGTGTTATAAGGCATGTAGAAATTATAAATTTAAACGATATAGGTTAAAGGTAATGCCTGTTTTTTGTTCCAATGTTTTTATATTTTGTTTCGTGTATTGTAAAACTTCTGTAAATGAAATGATTCAATAGTAGTTCTTGAAAGTTCTTGAAACGGAAATACGGATACGTTATTGCATCGATATCGTCAAGATCATTCAGTACCTCTAAATAAGTATAGCTTCATTTCCTTTTATTCTTGAGGACTTATTAACAGAGCTCTTCTTATATGAAAACTCTTCATTTTCGTTTTTATTGTTTGTTTTGTTGATAACCGAAGTTCTGAAAACGGAATGATTCCATAGTCATGAAAAGATCGTGCAACGAAAATATACGCTATTGCATCGATCTCGTCTCGTGTATCACAACAACCCCAAGAAAAATAAACTTTCATTTCTTTTATACTCGATATTACAAATTAACACTTCTTCCCTTAAATAAAAGAACTCTTTATTTTTGTTTTGATAACTTGTTTTGTAGTTTATCAAAATACTGGAAATGAAATGAACCCAGTCCTAAAAAGTGTTTGAAGCGAAAATATACACTATTGCACCGACCTCGTCTCAAGCAGCGAATACACCAACACAAGAACACTTCTTTTTATACTCCCCGAGACTTCTTATAACACTTGTCCTTTAAAATGAAAGAACTCTTTATTTTTGTTTTATTTTGTTATGTGGTTTATAAAAAATTTGAAAAGGAAATGATCTCATAGCCGTAAAAAGTGTTTGAAGCGAAAGTATATGCTATTGCATCGATCTCAAGCAGCGAACACACCAATACAAGAACATTTCTTTTTGTACTCGAGACTTCTTATTAACACTTCTCCCCTTAAATGAAAAAACTCTTTATTTTAATTTTATTGTTTATTTTTTGGTTTATAAAAAGCTGAAAAGGAAATGATCCCATAGCCGTAAAAAGTGTTTGAAGCAAAAGTATATGCTATTGCATCGATCTCAAGCAGCGAACACACCAACACAAGAACACTTCTTTTTATACTCGAGACTTCTTATAGTACTTTTCCCTTAAAACGAAACAACTCTTTATTTTTGTTTTATTGTTTATTTTGTGGTTTGTAAAAAACTGAAAAGGAAATGATCCCATAGCCGTAAAAAGTGTTTGAAGCGAAAGTATATGCTATTGCATCGATCTCAAGCAGCGAATACACCAATACAAGAACACTTCTTTTTATACTCGAGGCTTCTTATTAACACTTCTCCCCTTAAATGAAAGAACTCTTTGTTCCAGTGGCGAGAGCTTAAATTACTACCCCCATAGTCACTCAACTAATTACTTTTCCCAGGACCACCTGACAGCATACGTAATGCCATTTAAGGATCCGTCATGAGGTCATTTTTCAAAATTTTCCGAAATATCTAACCTGATTCCCCGAGACGTTTCTTTTAAAATTGGTGCTGCAATTCTTTTAACAAGCTCCACTCTAGTAATTTAAGGCTCCAGGCAAGAGCTCATTTGCAAGGACGCTCGACAGACACTTTAATTAACCAGTATTGCAAAAGACTCCGTCCAACCATTGTCAACAATTAACGCTACGCTCATCCGGGATCATTTATAGCAGCTTCCCTGTCTAATTCCCTGCACTTTGTAATCCATTCAAGAAAAGAGTACCATAAACGTGATCGAAAGAGTGCTCGCAAGCAAAGAGAAAAATGTGATTGCACTTGGAAAATAAATTGCAGTGTTTCGTGATATTTATTATGGAGAGGTATTTGTAGTCATTGAGGACACCTAAGCTGAACGATTGTAGTTTAAACATTGTGTTATTGGAGTGAATATTGTTTCTTTAATTTGCTGGATACGTGAAAGGGAGTTTGATTAAAATATGAGTCGTTATTTTTGAAAGTGGTACAAGTCCACTTTGAAAAAAATGAGTTTATTTTCTTTAACAATTTTAATAATTATTATTGCATAGTAAAATTTAACAGGTTTATAGTGTTAAAAACATCATCCGAATTGAGTAACGTTTGCCAATATTTTAAAATTAATTTCAACACAAACCCTTAAATATCTAGAAGTATGAAAAAATGGACTTGACCACTTTCGAAAATAACGGTTCATGTGTAAAAAGCTCTACGATATGGCGATGCTCATATAGGTTGATGTTTTCCACAACTGATTAGACGTTCAATACTTAAATTCAAATGATGCAGATTGATACGAAATATGGTCACTTATTGAATACCTGTATTTAGATATTTTTACTTAACGTCGCAATGGACTATTGGCGACGGTCTGAGGTCAAACCCGAATTGAAAGATTCGAGGACAACACCACGCAATTTTGAACCACGGTCAGATGGTGAGGTCACATTTGAGCTGGCATCCCACTCTCCAAAATTCCAAACCGTGCCAAAGTGAGGACAGTTGAGGCCAAGACATATTTAATGTACACCAACCCCCTTTGTACAAGAGGGTCTTTGGTTGGATTCGAACTCACAACCTTACGGTTGCTCTAATCCGTTGCTCTTTCTACCGAATAGAATTCCAAGAATATTTTAATTGCATCTAGATATTCAAAACAATGAAAATAGGAACTCCTCTCCGTTATAATTTTTAGTGATTAGGAAAATTGAAAAGAGTATATTTATATAACACTGAAGAGCCAAAAAAAACTATGGCCACCTACTCAATAACGCGTTGCGCCTCCTTTGGCCTGCAAAACAGCTGCAATTCGTCTGAGCATAGATGCCACAAGTTCTTGGTACATGACTGGAGACAGGTTGCACCAAATGTCTAAGCAGCGGTCACGCAAAGTCGAGATATTCGGACATGGTGGTGTTTAAGCTCTGAGCTGCTGCTGCATGACACCCCAAATGTGCTCTTTCGAATTAAGTTAGGTGGCCAGGACATTAAGTGGAATTCATCAGTATGCTCCTTGAACCACTCCAACACAATCCGAGCCTTGTGACATGGGGAGTTGTCCTGCTGGAAGATTCCATTTCCAGTTGGGAAGACAGACGCCATGTAAGGATGCAACTGATCCGCAATGATGTTCAGATAGTTCGCAGCGTTCATGGTCTGTTCTACCACAACTACGGGTCCCAGAGTCACCCATGAGAACGTCCCCCAAAGCATAATACCGCCACCACCAGCCTGTGCATGAACAGCTGTACAAGAGGGGAGCAACTGTTTGCCTGACAGACGGCGTACTATGACACGACCATCGACGTGATGAATGAGAAATCGGTATTCATCTGACCAGGCAACTGTCTTCCACTCATCCATGGTCCAGTCTCGATGTTCTCGGGACCACCGTAGGCTTAGTTGACGATGACGCTTGGTCAGCAGAGGTACACACATGGGACGTCTTCTGCACAGTCCCATATCCAACAGTGTCCTCTGAATTGTGTGTTCCGAAACACTTGCGCGTGGACCTGTATTGTATTGGGCTGTCAGCTGAGCCACTGTCTCGCGCCGATTTTGCTTTGCCAAGCGGGACATTCTCTCCGACGTCCTTTTTCTTTGATGCCGCGTGGCCGACCAACATCTTGGAATCTACAGCTGGTGTCACCGTCAGTTATCCACTTTTCATGAATACTAACAACGACTGATCGTCAACAACCTACCAGTCGTGCAGTTTCGGTGATATTCGTTACGAGTCTTCGGGCCATTACGATCTGCCCTCTATCAAATTCGCTTAGATCAGCAGCCTTTCCCATCACTCGCAAAAGTAAGTGCAAGAATGATTACTTACCTACTCCAGCAGCAGTTAAATACCATTCTCACTTAATCACGTGCCCTCCACGTCATCCAGACGAGTTCATTGAAAAATGTGGGGATGGGGTTATAATGTTTGGGCTCGTCAGTATATATTGTTGGTTATCAAATAGAGATACATCTGTAATATGAAGAAGAAAGTACGATTGATTTGAAAATATTGTAGTTATTATTTTAGTTAACGTCGGACTAAGCTATTGGCGACGGTCCGGGATTAAACCCGAAAGAAAAGATCAGAAGACAACACCAGAAATATAAATAGAATATCAAATGAAGTTATGAACTACATCGTAACTTATTGTAGTCGGTTGACTGCTAACATATCTTTTTAAAGATGATTTCTTAAAGTATTATAAATGGACTCTCAGTCTCAGAATTGCATTTTGTCTTAAGAATTTATAGTTTCTTGCCGTGCATCAGATGCCTTACAATTTCGAAGCATCAAGTACTTACATGAGTGAAAACTTTTGAGAAATAATTGAATAAAAGAGATTTATTTGCATTAATAATTCAAGTAAATCACTCCTGGAAAATAATTAGCTTATAAAGCAATTTAAGTTAAGAATACTTCCTAATCCATAAATACTAATGGAACAACTTACTTTAGGCTGCTGCAATTATTTTCCTCAAACATAATTAAATTTCTAATTCAGTATTTCCCAAATAATTATTTCATAACCTTATTCCATCAATTTGGAGCTTTCTAATTTCAATCCAAACACTCTGTCATAGACATCACGAACGAATAAGCTTAATGCTCTAGGGCTATAGTTTTTGTCTCTAAGTACACCCGTATTTAAATGAGAGAGAAGAGCTCTGCTGCACAAGCCGAGTTGGGGATAAAACGGATGCTTTTAAAAGATCCGCTGTTTTGCTGTTATCTAATTGGAAATCCCATTAAAAATCATGTCATCTGTAGTAATCCAGAAGAAAAGCATCTTAAGGGGGAAAAAGTCTTAAAATCCTCCCAGCCTTGATCGCCTTGGCTTGCTTTGTAAGTTTTTATTGTTCTTTAGTACCCCTTAAGGGAAATCAATCGGAAACTCGAATAAAGGAGTAATTGAAACGTAAGTATTTTTGTTAGCTCCCGACCAAAATCCTCCACGTTTAATTGTCTTCACTGAACCCCATTAAATGCATCTGATTTATTGATGCTTAATGTTTTCAGAAACAACCTTTCCTCCTGTTTTCACATTCACTTTAGTCACCGACAACCGTGGTTATGGAAACACGAACAAGATCTCCAAAGCTAAGTACCATTACTTTTTTATACTTGGTAGATTGTGTAAAACACTTGAAGATATCTCTGTACATCTAAACAGATGCAAATGAATACGATTGAAAAGTAGAATGTGTCTTTTGAGTGAAAGAAACGGGTTGAAGGATGTTGTTGAGAAAACTAGCTGTTATCAAAACGTAAAGTTGATAATATAATGTTAATAGACGACACAAGCTAAAGCTATTTTATTAAAAGTATTCTCTCTCTGCATACTTCTGAATTACAGAGGTGTGAAAATTATTAGAATAATTATGATTTTTTCAGTTTTTCTTGATTCATTTTGTATATACTTGCAATATTTCATGAAAGGTAATTTGTTTTGTCGATCCAATCAATTTTCACTTCTTTAGAATAGTTTTGAGGATATAATTTTGTTAAAAATATAATGCCATTTTTAAAAAGAAAAATATTTGATCCAAAGTAATCAAATTGTTTGCATTGCAGAAAATTTTTTTTTGATTAACAAACGAATTTAAAATAAAATTTTAAAATTGTCTGCTTGCTGTGCTAGTATTTTCTTTCTTTTCTTGAGTTGACATCGATATTATTTTATTGTTAAAGCAATTATTTTCGCTGCTTTGATTAGTTTATAATTGGTAGCTTTTTTTCGTTTTTCAAAGGATTATTGCGTGATTATGGGTAAAGCAAGTGATATTTCTCCTAGAAATCTAGCTGTGGTAAAGTGTCTCATCCAAGAAAATAACTATACATAACACGAAATCGCAAAAAAAAGCAAAAATGTCTCAAGCATCTGTGTGTAGAAAAAAAAGGATCTTTGGACTCCAAATGTGAATATGGAAATTCTAGAGTTGGGAAATGCGGAAGGAAAAGTAAATTTACGGCAAGAACTGAAAGGAAATTAATTCAAATTGCTAAATTTAACAGAAGAGCAACTAGTCATGAACTAAAAATCTCTCTTCAAGCGTATGGAATAAATGTATGTGATTCTTCTATCCGTAGAAAGCTCATCTCAGCTGCACTCAGTGCTCGTTGTCCTCGAAAAAAGGCTAAAATTACATCTGCTATGGAAAAGAAGAGACTTGCTTAGGCAAAAGTTGTGCAAGAACAATTCGGAAATGACTGGAGCAAGGTGAGAAATAATAATTTTCCTTTAATTAATCAGTCGAATTCAAGTTGTTCATTTCTTTTCCTGAAATCATGTTTTTTGGATACTGACTAAAGATACAGAACTGTTTATAAATTTGATTAAAAATTTCTTTCTACGAATTTTTGTCTACAAATTACATACCTTAAAGTATTTTTATCTTTTAGGTATGTTTTTCTGATGAACCAATGTTTACGATATCAGAAGAAAGTAGTCAGTATTTCAGGAGAAGTACCAGTGAAGAATTTTCCCCAAATTGCATAGCACAAACGGTTAAACATCCTACTAAAGTAATGGTTTGGAGCGTAATGTCTACTCAGGGTACTGGACGTTTATACATTCTAGAAGGCATGATAAACCAGTATCAGTATAAAAAAGTGCTTGAAAAAAGACTAATTCCACAGTTAAAAGACTGGTTTCCAAACGGAGACTTCATTTTCATGCATGGTGGAGCTCCGTGCCATAAAGCCAAAATCTGTGACCAAATTTTTGGATGAAAAATTTAAAAATCTTCCATGGCCTGGAAATAGCTCAGATATGAACTCAATAGAGAATTTTTGGGCCATTGTAAAGAAAAAATTAAAGAATTGTAACATCACAAACAAAAATGGTCTGATAAAAAGACTCATCCAAATTAGGCACCATGACAACGAAACAACGAAATACAATCTAATTGCCAAAAACTCATACAAAGTATGCCAAGACGTATCGAATCTTTATTAAAAAACAAGAGGATGCACACTAAATATTAAATATATCAATATTTTTCAAAATAATGTATTATTTCTTTAATATAACAAGATTTTATTGTAAATTTCAAAATTATTCTAATAATTTTCACACCTCTGTATGTCAGCATTTATAACATTACAATTCTAAAAGCTTAGAGTATTAACAGACTAAATAATTTGTGGATAGACCTAAATACTAAATAATTTATCTGTACAAGAGAGAGAGAGAGAGAGAGAGAGAGAGAGAGAGAGAGAGAGAGAGAGAGAGAGAGAGAGAGAGAGAGAGAGAGAGAGAGAGAGAGTAGGTATCATAAAATATATAAAATATCATAAAATAATACGATTTAAAATTAGAATGTGTCTTTTGAGTGAAATAAACGGGTAAAGAATGTTTTTGAGAGAAAACTGGCTTTTATTAAATTAATTATTAATTAATTTAATGAAATTAATTAAAGAGAAAATAAAGAGCTGAATTAAAGAGAAACACAACTATGCCGATGGTGTGTAGATCCTTTTAATGAAAATTCTCAGAACCTAAAGCTACAGAGAAAAACAACTATGCAAATGGTGTGTAGATGAGTTTAATGAAAATTCTCAGAAACGAAGGCTTCAGAGAAAAACAACTATGCAGATGGTTTGTAGATCATCTTAATAAAATTTCTAAGAAACTAACGCCACAGAGAAAAACAACTACGCAGATGGCGTGTAAAGCCTTTTAACGAAAATTATCAGATACCAAGGCTTAAGAGAAACACAACTATGTAGATGGTGTGTAGATCCTTTTAATGAAAATTCTCAGATACTAAAGTCACATAGAAAACCAACTATTTAATGGATGTAGATTATTTTAATCTTCAAAGCAAAGAGTTTTGACCCTCCAAGTATATTTCGACGAGGTATCTAGTCCATTTTGCTACGGACGAAAAAAATCTCGTCAAGAAAAAATACCCTATTACTCCAAGGGAAGTAAAGATCAAATAGGAAAAAGAAATTGTCCATTGTCAAAAACGGGTTATAGTTTGGAACAGTTTTTTGCATCATGGCTAACCACATCAGTGCAGTTTTCGACGTGAAGATAACGGATTAGAAGAGTAACGGATTAGCAACTGGAGGAAAGCGAATTCAAATATATCCTACGACCATCGTGTACAAAGGGTGGTGGTGGTACACGTTAAATCTGTCGTGACCTTAAATGTCCTCACGTTGGCGTGGTGCAGAAATTTGTAGAGTGAGGTCAAGTGTGACCCTGTCCTTTAACCGTGGTTCAAAATGACAAGGTGTTGTCCTTGGATCCCGGACCCCTTGCCAATAGCCCATTGAGTGCTCCAACGCGACGTTAATTAAAATGCCTACCATGCCTACTTAACACAAAAATTAATAAATACAGAAAGTTTATAATGGAAGTTAGATGCATTTGCAAACCAATGAACTGAGCATGATACACAAATACTACCACCGAAGTTAGTGCTTTTCGAATGCAAAAAAACCCTGAGAAGGCTCTACCGTTTTGTTTTCGTCGAAGAACTTGAACGGGCTAGAAAAGCCATCACAAACTGAGCCGAACAAGATTAAATTGTTGTTGATAACTAGATATATCTTCTATTGTACATGATCTACTACAAAGAGATCTGTTACCTGAAATCTGTCAAAGTACGATAATTCAGTGATTTTCAAAATTTATGAGCCCATCTGTTCCTTTTTTAAATAAAAAAGTGTTACCTTTCTTCCATTTACTGTACCTTCTTAAAATATTTTCTGAGATAATGATTTAGATGATTGAACAAAAAGAAATTACTCGGCGAATATGATAAATTGAGAATTTCTATTGTAGATCTGTCAATTGATTACGTGGGACCTATCTTAGAATTTTATATGCAATGAAAGTGGTTTTAGAATTACGATAGGCATTAAGACTACTATTTCACAAACTTATTATCCACAGCTCTAGCTTAAAATATTTTCTGAGATCGTGATTTATTTAATAAAATAAAAGAGAGTTATTCTGCGGATATGTTAAAATGAGAATTGCTATTGAAAACTGTGGTCAATTGATTAAGTGGGACTTATCTTCGATTTACCCCTCCAGTACAGTGTTATTAAAATTACGAAACGCATTAAGAATAGTCTTTTACAAACTTATTATCCATAGCTCTAACTTCTTCACAAATGCAACAACTTTATCTTTCTGTATTAGAGCACGAATTTCAGGATCATGCATAGACATATTTGTATTTAGTTTTCAAAAATATTATCCTATGCATATTTATTATTATCATCACTAACACGAGTATTTCTTCTTTCAGTACATTCTACAAAATACTTTAACACGAGAAGGCCATTTTAAATTGGTCGTTTGTTGTAAGATGAATGGATCTTGCAACAATTGTAAACTGTATAGCTGTTTGTTTATAATTTACCTTTTGACTCAATCATTCTATGGTAGGTATGTCAACTAATGTCGCAATGGAGCGACACAACGTGATATTGGCGACGCTACGCAATCAAGCTCGATGGGAAAGATTCGAGGACAGCACCACATAATTTTGAACCACAGTCACATGACGAGGTCACACCTGAGCTGGAATCCCACTCTTCAAGCTTCCACACCACGCCAACGTGAGGACATTTGAGGCCATGGCAGGTTTAACTTGCACCAGCTTCCTATGTACACGACGGTCTTTGGTTGGATTCCAACTCGCAACCCTCCAGTTGCTAGTCCATTACTCTTCCAACCGGGCAACCTCGACCCCAATTCTTCTATGGAAAAATGCATCTGACAAAATCGTTTTCGAAAATATGTTTCTGGTAAAAGAACGTCCCTTGTAATAAACACTCGCCCCAGAGTTTGGGAAACACTGACTTTACCAACCTATCTAATTGTTTATGCATAGATTGCATATCGAAATCTAGATGCATATGTGCTACCACCAGTTAGATTTCTCATCATTTAATTTTTATCGTATGTGGGCAAAAATAATTCCAGACTTCTTTCTAAATTGGAATTCAAGTTTTAAGTAAGTTGCCCTTCATCGTATTTTAAGATTCTTTTGGTATAGGTTAGGTTTCTGAGTTTATTATAGAAATGGTGAATGTATACCATTCACTGGCTTATGGTTGAAAATTACCACAAGTCTATAAACCAAATTTGGAAAATTACCTTACACATATAGTAAGAAGTTGTTGATGCAGCAATTTATTTTTAAGTAACAAGAGATAAGTTTCCAAAGTCACTGTAGACATTACAAGGATCTATACTTTCAAAACCAGCGTTAGGAAGTTAACGCCCTTTTCCGAGAATCTTAAAAGAGAAAACAGTTTGCTACACTTTTTACGTAAGAACTTAGAAACGCGAAAAAACGTGGAAGCTGAAGCAAAAGTAAGTTTGCCATCAAAAGACGATAAGCTAGTCAAAATAGAAGTCGTAAAAACAAACCGAAAAACGAGAAGATGAGAGAAAGCAAGTTGCCAAACTGTCTAGGTAGACGATTACTTTAGATGGTAGAGACTGAGTAATAGGACGGAGGTATACGCTTCTCATAAACATGTTGCATTTTGATCTTCTGTTGTTTCGTCAGAGAAAGGGTACTTTTATGAAGCATGCGAAGAACGCTACAGGAATGTTGCCTTGTGAATGTACATAATTTCCATCTAAGGGTTTCCGCGAAAGTTGCCTGCCACTTTTTTTTAGTGAAAACAACTCGACTCTTAAGTATGCAGAAACATTTCTATGAGAGGTTTGGTTTGTGGGTCTACGGTTATTTTTTGCTTTTCTTGGAGTTTCTAAGGTAGGGACCTGCAAATATACAGTGAATGCATTTCAAATCTTTCTTAACAGTAAAAGAAGTACTTCGTGTGGAACTTTATTTCCCACCAAAATATGAATAACTTTAAAATGACGATTAGAAATGCTAATGCCTTTTGTGGGAGTAGTAATAATCACGTAATTGTTAAGAATTGTCTTGCAGAACTATTCTGATAGAGTAACCCATCTATGCACTGTTGTTTTTACAGACAATAATTTGTTTTTTTCAGGAATCTAATCGTGAAATTTTAAACTTTACTGTAGAACAGCTGTTTCCACAACCTGTGGTACGCGTACACTTGGGGGTACGCGTACACCTGGGGGTACGTGGTGGACTGGTTAAGGGTACGCGAAAATAATATTGATAATGGCGGAAAACATCAGTAAAAGTAGTTTAGATATAAACACGAAAAATGGTTACATAGTTTTGATTTACAAAGAAATAACGCGAAAGTTGTCGCTAGATCCTCCCTCCCAATTTGGAACCCTTCTTTATAGATACTGACTTTCTACATTTTTTATTCGTGCATTTAAAAATATAGCCATCCGTGCTTCTGTATTAATTTTGCAACTCATTTCACGTTCGCACAGGCTACAGATCTGCTCAGTTACTAAAATATTATATTTCATTTGAAATGAAACTGAACTATCATTGCTGCTAAGGATTTGGTTGTATGGATTGAGCTTCTTCAATTTTTCGACCATCAAATGCATTTTAGGGTTTGAAAAAATTTGAATTTTTTTATCTTTACTTAAAAATTCCATCCCCACTTGTTTTTAAAATTTTATATGCATGAAAATAACGAAGGGGGATAAAAATTTTTAGTAGAGCTAAAATTTTGAAATACGTTGTAAAATATAAAATCAAAAATGAAAGCCTATTAATGTCATAAGGTTAATTTGATTAGTTTGATTATTTTGGTAACCTACTATTATACCCTACCCTTCAATAATGAACCGGGCGCCAGCAGATTTGCATACAATCCGACTACTTGTTTGGGGGTGTTTTTCGTGGTATGGCCTGGGATCTTTGCATGTTGTTCTTGGTAAATTGAACGCCGACGCCTACTTGAATATTTTGGACAATCAGGTTCTTTCTACTCTCTGGCAATTTCATGGAATGGACGAATGTTACTTCCAGGACAACAACGCTCCGTGTCATGTTGCAGCCTCTGACAAGCAGTGGTATCTAGATATGGATGTAAAACGTCTTCCCTGGCCTGCTCAAAGTCCCGATCTAAACATTTAGGTACTAAAATATTTGTGGTACTAGAAAGAGCGACGCTTACGGACCAGGGACCCACGTCCGAAACCTACAACTGAGCTGGTGACGTTCTTGCAGCAGGAATAGACACACATACTCACAGCTGCGTATCAAACCCTTGTTGAAAGTGCTTAGAAGGTTTGCTAGTGTAATTGCAGCACGTTGGGGACCATCTCCCTATCGAAGCATGTATTCTTTCCCTTCTATCATCACATCTTGCTGTCCGGTTCATTATCTTAGAGTGGTGTATATTACTCGAGGTGGTTCTTCGAAAGATCCTAGCACCGTGGCTATGATTGCGTTTCAGATTGGGGGGGGGGAGCAAAAAATATATTGCACAAGGGTGCTTCTTACTAGGGATGCGACAACGATGTCGATGTTTTCAAAACATCGACGTATTTTAAAAAACCTCAATGTATTTAACATCGATGTATTGGGGTTGATGTTTTTGTAACATCGATGTTTATACTTGTTGATGTTTTTAAGTTGTCGATGTTTTATTTTTAAATGAAAAAAGTACCGCTATAAAAATTTAAAAAATAACCAAGTAGCATAATTTTCCTAATCAGCAAATTGAACATACTTTTAGACCAAAGTGAACAAAGGTAAAGGGTCTGAAAAGTAGGGTTGTTTTCAAAACATTGATGTGTTATAAAAAACATCGATGTATTGGAGCTAATGTCACATCACTAGTTGCTAAACCAGTTATAATAAATGGGGTAAAACGTTTAAATGCACTCAATTTTAAAAACATCGAAAGTTTGGGAGCGATGCATTATCAACATCGATGTTTCACTTCTTTTGTAACCGGCTTTGCCCGCCAAAACCTCAGAACGAATTTTGCCCTTGATATGTGATGTTCTCCCATAGCGGAGCAATGCTATGCTCCTTCTTCGTTTTGAAATAAACAGCAATTTTCTCTAAAAGGCATCGCTGCATCATTTGTGTTCTCACCGCAATCAACTCTTCAATATACAGTCCACTCTCAATTGTTACACCGCAAATCTGAACTTAGTTTACCCGCTTTGAAAATCCAGCTATCGGGGAATCCTAACCCTACTCGAGGAATCCTAACCCTACATATAGTGGTCCGTCGAGCCGGAGCTTGGTGCTTGAAAGGGAGTTGCAACTGCTGATTCATCATGGTTCCGGTGTAATAATGTATGATGTTTGGCTTTGCAATTAAAACAAAGGTGTTTCGATTTAAAATACACTGAATTTTAAAAACATCGATGTTTTTGGAACGATGTTTTATCAACATCGATGTTTTAATTTTGAACATCAATGTTACACAACATCGATGTTTTGCTGTCGATGTCGTATCCCTACTTCTTACCCACGGGGAGGCACTGAGTGAGTGTTATGAAGAGAAGGAGTAATCGTATATGAAAAGTCTCTAATCAAGGGGTACGTCAGAAATTTACAGCTGAGCTGGCGACATTCTTGCAGTAGGAATGGACACAAATACCCACAGCTGCGCATCAAAACCTTGTTTAAAGTTCCCAGAAGGGTTGCTAGTGTAATTGCAGCATGTGGGGGACAATCCCACTATTAAATCATGTTTTCTTTCCCTTATACCATCGCATCTTGTCGTCCGGTCCATTATTGTAGGGTAGTGTATGTTACTCGAAGTGGTTCTTCGAAAGACCCTAGCACCATGGCTATGATTGCGTTGGAGATTGAGGGGGGGGGGATTATATTGCTCAAGGGTGCTTCTTACCCACGGGGCGGCACTGGGTGAGTGTTATGAAGAGAAGGAGTAATCGTATATGAAAAGTCTCTAATCAAGGGGTACGTCAGAAATCTACAGCTGAGTTGGCGACATTCTTGCAGTAGGAATGGACACAAATACCCACAGTTGTGTATCAAAACATTGTTTAAAGTTCCCAGAAGGGTTGCTAGTGTAATTGCAGCATGTGGGGGACAATCCCACTATTAAATCATGTTTTCTTTCCCTTATACAATCGCATCTTGTCGTCCGGTCCATTATTGTAGGGTAGTGTATATTACTCGAAGTGGTTCTTCGAAAGACCCTAGCACCATGGCTATGATTGCGTTGGAGATTAGGGGGGGGGGGATTATATTGCTCAAGGGTGCTTCTTACCAACGGGGCGGCGTTGGGTGAGTGTAATGAAGAGAAGGAGTAATCGTATATGAAAAGTCTCTAATCAAGGGGTACGTCAGAAATCTACAGCTGAGCTGGCGACATTCTTGCAGTAGGAATGGACACAAATACCCACAGCTGCGCATCAAAACCTTGTTTAAAGTTCCCAGAAGGGTTGCTAGTGTAATTGCAGCATGTGGGGGACAATCCCACTATTAAATCATGTTTTCTTTCCCTTATACCATCGCATCTTGTCGTCCGGTCCATTATTGTAGGGTAGTGTATGTTACTCGAAGTGGTTCTTCGAAAGACCCTAGCACCATGGCTATGATTGCGTTGGAGATTGAGGGGGGGGGATTATATTGCTCAAGGGTGCTTCTTACCCACGGGGCGGCACTGGGTGAGTGTTATGAAGAGAAGGAGTAATCGTATATGAAAAGTCTCTAATCAAGGGGTACGTCAGAAATCTACAGCTGAGTTGGCGACATTCTTGCAGTAGGAATGGACACAAATACCCACAGTTGTGTATCAAACCTTGTTTAAAGTTCCCAGAAGGGTTGCTAGTGTAATTGCAGCATGTGGGGGACAATCCCACTATTAAATCATGTTTTCTTTCCCTTATACAATCGCATCTTGTCGTCCGGTCCATTATTGTAGGGTAGTGTATATTACTCGAAGTGGTTCTTCGAAAGACCCTAGCACCATGGCTATGATTGCGTTGGAGATTAGGGGGGGGGGATTATATTGCTCAAGGGTGCTTCTTACCAACGGGGCGGCGTTGGGTGAGTGTAATGAAGAGAAGGAGTAATCGTATATGAAAAGTCTCTAATCAAGGGGTACGTCAGAAATCTACAGCTGAGCTGGCGACATTCTTGCAGTAGGAATGGACACAAATACCCACAGCTGCGCATCAAAACCTTGTTTAAAGTTCCCAGAAGGGTTTCTAGTGTAATTGCAGCATGTGGGGGACAATCCCACTATTAAATCATGTTTTCTTTCCCTTATACCATCGCATCTTGTCGTCCGGTCCATTATTGTAGGGTAGTGTATGTTACTCGAAGTGGTTCTTCGAAAGACCCTAGCACCATGGCTATGATTGCGTTGGAGATTGAGGGGGGGGGGGATTATATTGCTCAAGGGTGCTTCTTACCCACGGGGCGGCACTGGGTGAGTGTTATGAAGAGAAGGAGTAATCGTATATGAAAAGTCTCTAATCAAGGGGTACGTCAGAAATCTACAGCTGAGTTGGCGACATTCTTGCAGTAGGAATGGACACAAATACCCACAGTTGTGTATCAAAACCTTGTTTAAAGTTCCCAGAAGGGTTGCTAGTGTAATTGCAGCATGTGGGGGACAATCCCACTATTAAATCATGTTTTCTTTCCCTTATACAATCGCATCTTGTCGTCCGGTCCATTATTGTAGGGTAGTGTATATTACTCGAAGTGGTTCTTCGAAAGACCCTAGCACCATGGCTATGATTGCGTTGGAGATTAGGGGGGGGGGATTATATTGCTCAAGGGTGCTTCTTACCAACGGGGCGGCGTTGGGTGAGTGTAATGAAGAGAAGGAGTAATCGTATATGAAAAGTATCTAATCAAGGGGTACGTCCAAAATCTACAGCTCAGTTGGCGACATTCTTGTAGTAGGAATGGACACAAATACCCACAGCTGCGCATCAAAACCTTGTTAAAAGTATGCCCAGAAGGGTTGCTAGCGTAATTGCAGCACGTAGGGGACTATACCCCTATTAAAGCATGTATTATTTCCCTTATACCATCACATCTTGCTGTCCGGTCCATTATTGTATGGTAGTGTATATTACTCCAGGTAGTTCTTCGAAAGACCCTAGCACCGTGGCTATGATTACGTTGAATATGGGGGGGGGGGTAAATTATATTGCACAAGAGCCCTTCTTACCCACGGGACGGCACTGGGTAAGTGTTATGAAGAGAAGGAGTAGTCGTATATGAAAAGTCTCTAATCAAATGGTACGGGAGTGAAAAAGGTTGGCTGCTGTAGAGAGGAACAATTCAGCAATACTCAGCATTTTAGATACTTTCTGTATTAGAAACACATTTGGGAAAACAGAGCGATGGCATGATAGTTATGTTTATACACTATCTAGTAATGACATTGTTTTTTCGAGGAGACATTTTATCCGTTACCAACATTCTTTTATATTTCCCTCAGTAAAAGTAATAGGTGAATCGAATATCTTTTAAATCCTGCAGAGAGAAATTCTTTGTCAAGGCTTTCTTTGTGTGTTTAATCGTTTGAATGTCTTAAATAATTTAATACCGTAAATGTACAGTAGATATATGAATATTAAATGAAATACAGGAGTTATTTGGTATTCATTTTATGTTTTGGGATACTTTGTTTCGTTGTTTTTACCCAATTTAACGATTTATTAGCAACCAAAAATACGTGTGTTTGGAACACATTTTTATATCTTTTCATTCACCCCAAATCATATTAAAATTAAAAGAGACGGCGGAAGAGGTCATGAATTTTTCAAATTAACTGCATCGATGTTTCTTTAAATCATGTGTTAGTTATAGCTACAAAGAATGAACATAGTAACGTCGTGAGTATCTGAGACAAAAGAATCGTACACATACAAAAAAAATTTTAATGAGCTGGTCGCTTCTTATAGTCAAAGCATTACTTTTACTAAGAAAATCTCTTTAAAGTGATGTATAATTTTATTAAATGATACTAAAAGATACAAAAGTATTGATTTGTGCATTCAATATATAATTTAGTTTAATCTTTAATTCAGGGAATAATAAAAAAATGTTGGCTGGCGGAATAAATTTGAGGAATTTAATAGGAAAGGGATAAATATATCCAATTGCTTCAGTCATATTTACATGATCATATTATTTTTATTTTTCTGACTCTTATCCATAACTTTCAAGGATCAATAAAATTATTTTGTGGAGATGGGCTGGGATTCTTTCTTAAGATTGGAACCTACAATAACTAGAAATACTGCGAATATACGTATCAACGTTGCCCTTAATTTATGATTCCTGTATTCCCCCCCCCCCCCTCTAAAATCGCCAATATAATGATTCTTTCTAGATGGGCTGATAGAATGCATTATATATTACATTTCAAGATAGAATGCTCTCTATCTTGCGCAATATGTATCACACTCACTATGCCAAAACTGAGTCCATAATAAATGTCACCATTAATCACAAAAACAAGTCAAGTAAATGGCATTTTTCAAAACTGTCATTTATCATTTCAATTTTGAATAAAACTTCGGCGGCATTGTGTTTACAAAATATTATTATTAAAGGCAAAAGCATAGGAAAATATTACAAATATTACTATCAGTGTCATCATTATCATAGGAAGCATGTGATTTATACACTCTATAGCAAAAAAAAATCGACGCACCAAGAAGGAATCAATCATCCGATTGCTTTGAAATTTCGTATGCAAAAATGTTTTGACCAAATATGCAAATGATTAAAATTTGGTGTCCAATGAATGAATAGTGCGATCTCCAGCAAATCGGAACTGCGCATCCAGCAGATGCATATAAGGAGTTGTTCTTAAACTGTTGTTAAAATTTTCTGCTGCATTGCGATTTAGGATAACTTTCAACGACTGAAAAAATGCCTCGCAGCAGGATTCGAGCTCATTACGAGCAACTTTCAGAGTTTGAAAGAGGTCGTATGATTTTATTGAAAGAGGCAGGTTGGGCAAATCGGAGAATCGCTCGTCATGTGAGTCGAAGCGATGCGGCGATTAGAAGATGCTTATAAGAGTGGGTGGACAGTGGCAGTATAACACTGGCGGTATTATTATATTCAAATAACACTGGCGGTATTATCGTTACAAAACATTGTAACCAAAAAAACTTATCATTGGAGGCATTATTTATGACTTTTCTATTTCATCCTCTCAAGACAAAACATTATAGCATTTTATCTTGCTTAATGCACCGCATTCACCATGCCCAAAACTGAGTCCATAACAAACGGCGCCATAATGCGCAGAAACAAGTCTAGTCGGCGGCATTTTTCAAAAACACGTCATTAACTCTTTCAATTTCAAATAACACTGGCGGTATTATCGTTACAAAACATTGTAACCAAAAAAAAAACTTATCATTGGAGGCATTATTTATGACTTTTGTATTTCATCCTCTCAAGACAAAACATTATAGTATTTTATCTTGCTTAATGCACCGCATTCACCATGCTCAAAACTGAGTCCATGACAAACGGCGCCACAATGCGCAGAAACAAGTCTAGTCGGCGGCATTTTTCAAAAACACGTCATTAACTCTTTCAATTTCAAATAACACTGGCGGTATTATCGTTACAAAACATTGTAACCAAAAAAAAAAACTTATCATTGGAGGCATTATTTATGACTTTTGTATTTCATCCTCTCAAGACAAAACATTATAGCATTTTATCTTGCTTAATGCACCGTATTCACCATGCTCAAAACTGAGTCCATAACAAACGGCGCCACAATGCGCAGAAACAAGTCTAGTCGGCGGCATTTTTCAAAAACACGTCATTAACTCTTTCAATTTTAAATAACACTGGCGGTATTATCGAAACAAAACATAGTAACATAAAAAAAAACTTATCATTGGAGGCATTTTTTTTGACTTTTGTATTTCGTCCTCTCAAAACAAAACATTATAGCATTTTATCTTGCTTAATGCACCGCATTCACCATGCTCAAAACTGAGTCCATAACAAACGGCGCCACAATGCGCAGAAACAAGTCTAGTCGGCGGCATTTTTCAAAAACACGTCATTAACCCTTTCAATTTTGAATAACACTTCGGCGGCATTGTTGTTACAAAATATTTGAGCAGTTAAATCTCTCCCTCGTTGAATGCTTTCCCGGAGAAAAGGAAACCGGAACGGAGTGCCAGAATGTGCAGTATCCGAGATAGAGCGAAAAGGGTGAGATTCCCAAAGAGAGAGCGAGAGAGCAGGAGCGGAGACGGTAATTAATGAATGCGCAGTTAAGCCCTCCAGAATGTCCTCCTTCTTTCCAGTGACCGTTCTAGAAATAGGGGTTCTATTTAAATGACTTGTTTCTATTCGAAAATGGTTAATTAGGAAACGAAGATAAAAGTAAATAATGACGAGAAAGACAGAGAAATCAAGCTAATTAACTGAAATATATCGGTTGTCTTTTAACTATATATAGTAGTTCTTATTGCATTATTGCTGTTAAAATGCTCTTTGGGATCTGGAGGCATTTAATGTGGCGTGTTTTGTTCGAGGGTGTTTACCCGGGGTGAATTTATGTTACGCGTTTCTAAGCATGGAGTCGAAATGACTCCATTGAACTGATATAAATATCCCGTTTTGCCTTTTGTCAACTTCGTGCGAAGTTTGTTCTAGATACTTGTGATACTTCGGAAGCGGTTGGTTCCAGGAAAGGTTAACGAGATAGTATTGTCCGATAGGAAAGGAGTTAGACAGGAATTGTTAGGCGGAATCTAGAGAATTGTACTGGTTTGTTAATAACTGTACAAGTCATGCAACTTTTAATATTGTTACGTGAATTGAAATCAGACACATAATGTTGAATTTTCAAAGGTGTATTCAAAAACTTTCGATGAAAAGTAAGTTTGCACTTACCCTCTCTTCACCAAATTCTAATCCGGGCTGAGCTTGCCTATGTTTTTCTATTACATCGAAAAATAAATAAAGGAATTCAAAATGATCGAGTAGTCTGCCTTTAAAATAAAATAAGTTTAATCATGATTGAAATAATACAAGGACTGACACATCTGCGCCGAATCTTAGAACTAAAAGGCTTTCAAGCGATGAGTTTGTATACTCAAAGAGCGACGACAGCGCCGCTTGTAATTTACATACAAATTTGGGAGGACGTTTTCGACACATAAATATTGAGAGTAAAAGTTCTATTGATGTAAATTGACTTTGTATTAAATTTTAATGACTGTTTCCTTCTGTTAAAAAATATAGAAAGTTGAGAACGTATGAGTTCAGTTAAGCACATTTAAAGATAGTAATGTAATATAAATTATAAAAATAAGTATTCCTATCGGTACGTATTTGTAAAATTAGCCTATCCTAATCACTAGTTTTTTTCGGTGTTGATTCGACACCGGAGCCTGTTTATTTTGTTCTCCTTTCCGCATTTTTGTGTATTGATGTTTAAAATTTTTGGTGATATTTAATCATTTTTTTAGATGAATACACTGAAAAAAAATGTGTTGGTCAAAATTAATTTATAACAGTTTAACAGCTAAGTTTACCTAGAACGTCCGCTGGTGTCATTTCGACACCAAGTAAATTTATCATTCTAAATACAGATCATTGAGTGGCAAACATTAGTAACAAAAAAAACAGCAAATTATTATCGCACATACGTATGACCTTGAACACAATGTTATGTTCATAGCGGAAACGAATAAAATACTTGTGTGATTAGTGTTTTGTCGTTTATATTTGTTTATCTGCTCACAAAATAAATAGATTCGATTTTCGAACCTTGTGTAGTGCAGACTAGGGATGATGTCGATGTTTTCAAAACATCGATGTTTTTTAAAAAAAACATCAATGTATTTAACATCGATGTATTGGGGTCGATGTTTTTGTAACATCGATGTTTATACTTGTCGATGCTTTTACGTTGTCGATGTTTTATTTTTAAATAAAAAAAGTACCCCGTTATAAAAATTTAAAAAATAACCAAATAGCATAACTTTTATGATTAGCGAATTGAACATACTTTTAGACCAAAGTGACCAAGGATGAAGGATCTGATAAGTAGGGATGCGACATCGATATCGATGTTTTCTAAGCATTGGTGTTTTAGAAAAAAACATCGACGTATTGGAGCCGATGTCGCATCACTAGTTGCTAAACCAGTTTTAAGAAATGGGGAAAAAAGTTTAAATACAATGAATTTTAAAAACATCGATGGTTTTGGGACGATGTATCATCAAGATCGATGTTTTAATTTTGAACATCTAAGTTTCAAAACATCGATGTTTGCTATCGATGTCGTATCCCTAGTGTAGACACGAAAACGATGACTCGTAGGAAAGGTCAAGGTTCTGAAGGAATACTTAATTTGTTGCGAGAGCTTACTGAAAATGAATCGGAAGGAGGGGAGCTCTCTTGTTGGGATTTAGAATCCGATGCAAGGACCAATTTACATGAAAGTGAGTGTGAAGAATGTGAAGATGAAACTGATAATATTTCAACTATTCCGCATATATATGTCGCTAGAGTTGGCACAGAATGCATACCGCATAAAGAAATGTCACGGGCAGATTTGAGGCTGGAAATATCTTGCGTCTAAGTAGTGGTCCATCTAATTTTGCAAAACAAAATGTCAATGAATGCTTCGTGAGTTTGTGCGTGGTTACATATTTAGAATATATAAGGAAATGCACAAATGCTGAAGCTAGAAGAGTTTTGAACGATATCAGCTAGCCTGTATCCATTTATGAACTATGTGCTTTTCTTGCGATATCATATGCTCACGGAATAGTGGTGGCACATTGAACTGCAGTCTCTAAGTTAAAATCCACACGTTCTCAGATAATTCAAACCAACAAATTTGCTATGCTTTCGGAAGTTTAGGATAGATTCATTGACAATTGTATAAAGAATTACAAGACTGGCGAGAACATAACAATCAAATAACAATTTTTAATAAGAAAAATTAAAATGTTTTCTCTTATCTGTAATAATGTTATTGTTTTATTTCTATTTTATATAATAATAATATTTTGTTTTGCTCCATTTTTTGATATATAGGGTCATATTCTGTGTAAATTTCATGAAATAATCTTAAAAGTTAACTCAATTGAATATTAGTCTTGGTTATATTTATGATATATCATGAAATAATCTTAAAAGTTAACTCAATTGAATATTAGTCTTGGTAATATTTAGTTATTGCAATTATTCCATGCGATTTAATTACCGGTGTCGAAATGACACCGTCGGACGTTTAAGGGTAAACACAATGGCGGACGTTCTAGTGTTAAACATTTGTGTGTGTGTGATCAAAGCTAAATTAAAAACCTTGAAACATTTAAAATATTTCTATTTATATATAAATTAAAAGGCCTACACACACTTAATCTATTCAAAGTTTATTTTATGAAACTAAAAATTTTTCTAAATTGTTTTAAAAAAGATTGGTAGAAATTAACAGGCTTGATTTTAAAAGACGAAATTGAGTGGAACGGCTCTTCGTGTGATAGGTTGTACCTTCTAATCCTTCTTTGGTGTCATGCATCCTCCTAAAGATCGGAATGCCCTTTTCCCTGCAGGTAGCGCTGTTATTAGCCCTCGTGAATTGAAAGTGACCGTCAGCCGGATATCCATCGTATCTGCACCCTTAATTCCAAAATAAAATCAGATGATGGGTACCGGATTAATTACCGGGCCCTATAAAATACAAGTATATATTCCAAGCACTTAATACCCTGCTTAAATACACACGTTTTCTCCTTTCATTTATATACTTTTCAGAATTTAATTCATACAATGTAAAGATTTGTGACTTAATAAAACGAACGCCTCATATCAAAGCAAAAAAGACAAATTCTCACATTTTCCGATTCCTCTAAACCAGTGGCCGCCAAAATGGTCAATATCGATCCCCAGGGTTTGACATAACATTCTTAGGGGTCGATAGAAAAATATAAGACGGGTAATATTTAATTCCATTATTTTACGGGTAATATTTAATTCTGTTAACTTTGATTACCTCCATCCAGAATGACAACACAATTAAGAATGAATCGCGGGAAAGTGACATGAATAGGACCTGTAAGATGGAGCAAGGTCATGAAAATAGTTACGGTGGTCAATAAAGTAGGCCAAAATGACGTATTTACCAATAAACAGATGACGGTGGTTCCCTCTGGGTAGGAAAGGAATATATAAGGAATATTGTATTATTGTTATTTTGTAATCTAAAATTAAATTTATACATTATTTAACCCTCCTATCAAATACGTTCAGAATGACGTCAAAAACAAAAACGTATCCTTTGGCGTTAAGACAATACAATGATATATATTATACTATACATAATTTAACACTGTAAATATAAAATAAACAATCTAAAAATTCACATAAGCGTCTATTTTGTTTGTCCTCATAGAATTATGTAATAGTAAAATAGAGGTCGATAAAAAATCATTAAACTTTTGAAGGGATAGACGGTCAAAGAAGTTTGGCGACCTCTGCTCTAGTCCTTCCAGACTGGTACAATGGTGACCACGATACCCACATGTGGAGACAAAGTTTCTTCTCATTCCCGACCACTCAGTTCAGGTACTGAAATGTGAATTGGTTCTGATATCAGCTCGTGACAGAAGCTGACGGGTACATACTAGGGATGCGACATCGGTGTCGATGTTTTCAAAACATCGATGTTTTTAAAAAAACATCTATGTATTGGAGTCGATGTTTTTTAAAAAACATCGATGTATTGGGGTCGATGTTTTTGTAACATCGATGTTTATAGTTGTCGATGTTTTTACGTTGTAGATGTTTTATTTTTAAATGAAAAACGTACCGTTTTAAAAATTTAAAAAATAACAAAGTATCATAATTTTTATAATCAGCAAATTGAACATACTTTTAGACCAAAGTGACCAAGGGTGAAGGGTCTGAAAAGTAAGGATGCGACATCGATGTCGATGTTTTATAAAAAAAACATCGATGTATTGGATCCGATGTCGCATCACTAGTTGCTAAACCAGTTTTAAGAAATGGGGAAAAACGTTTAAATGCACTGAATTTTAAAAACATCGATAGTTTGGGGGAGATACATTATCAACATCGATGTTTTAATTTTAAACATCGATGTTTTGCTGTCGATGTCGCATCATTAGGTGCTATACCAGTTTTAAGAAATGGGGAAAAGAGTTTAAATAAACTGAATTTTGAAAATATCCATGGTTTTGGGGCGATATATTATCAACATCGATGTTTTAATTTTGAACATCAAAGTTTCAAAACATCGATGTTTTGCTGTCGATGTAGCATCACTAGTTACTAAACCAGTTTTAAGAAATGGAGGAAAAAGTTTAAATACACTGAATTTTAAAAACATCGATGTTTAAAAACATCGATGTTTTTGGGACGATGTATTATCAACATCGATGTTTTAATTTTGAACATCGATGTTTTGCTGTCGATGTCGCATCCCTAGTACATACTCAAGGCACCACACACGCACAATTGAAGACACACAAGCCCTCAAATCGTAGTCCCATCACATGCACACTCCCAGTTCTAGTAGTAAATCAGTACACGATTCAATGACAATCTATGAAATACAAATATGTATACCAAGTAAACTTTTCACAACTTCACTGTCATCTATACATACAATAAAAAGATTTGTAAATTTTAAAATTCAAATAGATCTCACATGAAAGTACAAAACATTTCTCTGTTTCCAGGTCAACTATCTTTCGTGACCGGTACATTGGTGACCGCGATTCCTGTATGTGGAGGTCGTGATACAGCCTAGCGCAGCCATGACGCACAGTTTCTTCTCATCAGATTCGTGACCACACAATTCAGATACTGCAAAACCGGAAATGCTGGTTGTGATATCACAGATCATGACAGCAACTGACGGGAACACACTCGAGAAGCCACACACGCAAACCTTAAAGACTGAACTCTTCAAGCAAGAGAAGCGAAGGGTTCGGGATCGTTGCAAGCGACCTTATTCTATAGTAAGAGCCATTCTTCGATCCATTGCAGGAATTTCACCAATTAGTGATGGCGGCATGTTCATGAATAATTCCCCTTGTCCCCTTCTATATGCGCATTAATTGATGAGTTCCATTTGCCACTTGAAACTCTCCTCCTGCAACCAGCACGACGTGGGCGAGGATCAAGATCTGCTGCATTGAAACATGCTGGCATAGATTTCATTTCATACGTGAAAGCAAATATTTTAAGGTTGATACTGTCACCTCTAGGGTCTTTTGAAATGATTGTCAGCTCCACTTTTCAAGGGAGAACAACGATTAATTTGATGCGCCATTTTATCGTTAAAACTATTCAAAGCAAACGGGTGGGTGCATTAGCACATCCGCTGAAAACAGCAATACGAACGATAGAAAAGTTGCGAATAAAGGGAGATTTTGTGAGACAGTTTCAAGAATAAGCAACACCAGGAAACGCATACATATGGATGAAAAAGTGCATATCTGATTTTAATTACTTTTGTATTAAAAAATCGATTTCATACTCATTTAAACTAAAATCCTCTTAAAAACCAAGATATTAAATCACACAGTAGTAATTTATAACAGCTAATATATATTTAACTATAGAAAGTATGATTTTGTATGATTTAAAGTATGATTTGATATAATTTAAAGTAGGTAAAATGGTAATGGTAATTTTAGTTTACGTCGTACTAGAGCAACACAACGGGCTATTGACGACGGTCCGGGATCAGTCCCTTGAGGGAAAGATCCGAGGACAACACCTCGTAATTTTGAACCACGGTCAGATGACGAAGAAACACCTGAGCTGGCACCCCACTCTCCAAACTTCCACGCCAACCCAACGTGAGGACTTTCGGCCACGACAGATTTAAGGTGCACCAGCCGCCTCTACACCATACGCTTACAAACATCCATGCCCGTACCCGGATTCGAACCAGGAACCTTACGATCTAGAGGCTAACACCTTTAACCACTATACCGGTTGGTCGGCAATTTAAAGTAGGATTTGATCTAATAAATCATGGTATATCGTATAAACCATAAAAAAGAAGCACAAAAATTCCAAATATCTTGGTTGCCTTTTATATCTTAAACAAACGTAAACATAGTAGTAATGATATAGATGTTTCAATAGGACTAAATTATGGCACTCGTAATTTAAAAGTTTAAGATTACGTGAAAATTCTAGGGTGTCAGGATCACATAGAATGCAGTATAGGTTGAAAGCTAATAGATAAAAATAATTAGTAAAAGTTGCTATTTAGGGTTTACGACAGGCTATATTAGTAGGTAGTTGAAAATACTGAAACAGGAGCATATTCAGAAATTATGGGTGTATATAACAGATGTGGTTGTTATGATATTGAGTGATTAGTCAATTCCCAAGCTTAATTCATATCCTCTAAGCTCCTGACAATGTCCACTAACAACCAATAGTTTAGTATATCTCTTCGACATAGCTGATTACAATAGCAATGTATATTTAGAACCCACCAACATAGAATTTCTCCTCGAGAGAATCGGAATATAATGAATTTGATCGAAATTACGGTTTGCAAACACGCGAGTCAGAAATAAATTTTTGCTAAAAGAAGCGTAATCATGTTTCAAATATTTAATATCTACTGGGGGGGGGGCGACTTTAGTTTCGTTAAAAATTTAAATAAAGCAAGAAATTCTTTGAAAATCTTTTATGTTGAAAAGGATCAGTTTTGAATTCCTGATTATGGATGGATTTAAAAGCAATAATTTATATTGATTCATATATATATTTTCATTTTCTTAACTACGGTAATTTTTTTGGTAATTTTTTAGTTAACGTCGTACTAGAGCAACACAACGGGCTATTGACGACGGTCCGGGATCAGTCCCTCAAGGGAGAGATCTGAGGACAACACCTCGTAATTTTGAACCACGGTCAGATGACGAAGCAACACCTGAGCTGGCACCACACTCTCCAAACTTCCACGCCAACCAAACGTGAGGACTTTCGACTACGACAGATTTAAGGTGCACCAGCCGCCTCTACACCATACGTTTACAAACATCCATGCCCGGACCCGGATTCGAACCAGGAACCTTCCGATCTAGAGGCTAACACCTTAACCACTATAACGGTTGGTCGGCTTCTTAACTACGGAACTTTTAATGTGGAAGTTAACTTAGCATTTATTCTAAACATTGATAGCTTACCATTGTAAATAACAACACGAAAAATAACCCTCAAAGTGGATTCGACGAGATATCTCGTCCATCAAGATCTGATCAGTTTTGAAAATGACGAGATAACTCGTCGAGATAACCACAGGGAGGGTGAAACTTGCTTTAAAAGTGGTTACTAGAAGGAGGCTTTTATATGGACCTTGATTCAAAATTACTATTTTTCTGTTACTTAACCGGAGCCGCGGTATCCCAATCGGTAGAGTAGCTTATTTGCAATTGGAGGGTTCCGAGTTCCAATCCAACCAAAGACCTTCGTGTACATGGTGTCTGGTGCATGCTAAATATGCCGTGGCTTCAAACGTCCTTCCGTTGGCGTGGAGTGGAAGTTTGGAGAGTGGGGTGCCAACTCAGGCGTTGACCTCGTCATCTGACCGTGGTTCAAAACTACGAGATGTCCTCAAATCTTTCCCTTCACATTGATTTCGGACCTTCGCGAATAACCTGTTCTGTTGCTACAGTGCAACATAAATTCAACTACCTCCATACTTGTTTGTTAACTCTTTCAGGGGAGCTGTAACTCGCAGTGTCTCACCTCTTATGTGGTTAAGGTTAGGTAAATGTATATTCGAGGTAAATTAGTGCTGATGAATGTGTATACATTTTATTTCATTTGGTATTATGTCTCGAGGTAGGTGGTGAGACATTAGAGATCCCATCACCCCTTTCAGGTTAAAAAAAAAACTTTTAACACACCTTGTGGTTGTCTACACGAGGTATCTCGTCACCAGCAAAAACTTACCAGATCTTGATAGACGAGATATATCGTCATTAGAAGAAAAGTAACCAGATCTTGATCAAGTCATTATCGATCTACATTAGAGATCCCATCTCCCCTTAGAGGTTGAAAAAACCTTTTTTAACACAACTTGTAGTCATCTAGACGGTCTCGTCATTAGTAAAAACTTACAGATCTTGATAGACGAGATATATCGTCATTAGAAGAAAAGTAACCAGATCTTGATCTGGTCATTATCGATCTACATTAAGAGATCCCATCACCCCTTAGAAGTTAAAAAACCTTTTTTAAGGTATCTAACTACATTACAAAGACGAAATTTCGAATTTTTAAAATTTAAAATTCTTAAAATATGAACTCTTCTCTTTCCAAAACTGTTTTTGTTTTGTCTCTACCGAAAACAGAAGTTGAGATGTTTCAATTTGACAAAACTTTGATGCAAACGTTTCAAACCAGAAGTGGTGTTTGCTCGCCGGAAGTTGGTTCAGGTTTCGGTTTCCCGCAGGATTATAAAAATTTTAATTATGGTGTATGATTTTTAGTTGTGCTATGTCCAAACGAACATTTATTTTTAGAGCAAATAGAGATAAAGATTAGTGTTCAAAAAATCGCTTTTCAATCTTTAAATGCTTTTTTCTCTGAATGCTGTTTTCAACCAAATCATTGCACAGTAACAATGATAACTAAAAAAAGTAATTAATATATTTTTTGAAATTTGGTATTATGGTTCTTATATGTATATTTTAGTGCATAAAGCTGGATTTTATGTGAATCTTTAATAAAAAAAAATTGTCAGTCACTTCGTTGTTATGTTGTACAGAAAAATTTCAGAAATTCATATAATTTTTACGTCATTCCTTATATCTCCAGATTAGAATAAAATTTAGCTTATATCCAGCTTCAGCTTCTAGCTTATATATTTAATAGTCGTATTGTAAAGTTTTATGTTAATATAGTGATGAATGAGAAAATTGGAGTGTTTTTCGTAAACATCATTTTTTGACCAAAACAAAACAATTTTTGGCATTTATTTAAAAAACATTTTTTTTCAGAATTTTGCTGGGTTAGAATGTGTTTTTATGTTTATTTAACTTTTAAAAGAAAAACAGTGCTATTGAATCACTTGAGAAAAAATATACTCCGAACGTAGTCCGATACCTTTACACACCTTGTGGTAGTCTAGAAGAGTATCTCATCACACTAGCGAACACTGGCCAGGCTTTGATAGATGATGTATATCTTAAATAGAAGAAAAATGACCAGATCTTGATCTAGTCATTATGAAAATAGCGACAGTATCTTGCTGACCAGATATCTCGTCATTAGCAAAATTGGTCAAACCTTGGTGGACAAACCATCTCGTCGAAACCACTTGGAGCCACATAGCGACCTTAAAAGGTAACTTCATTTTCACACCCCATTTTTAACACTAAATTTATTTATCATTAGAGATACAAAGCTCAGAGATGTCTCTACTGTACGAACCCTAATCTGTCAAAGCATTAATCTTATCCAATGAAGCAGCCATTCAAAGTTCAGATTCTCGAAGACTTAGCCTGCAGGTTATTTAGTCGATGAATACTTAGATAACGTCGCCGGAGTCTTTTATGGATATTTATTTACCACGACGGAAAGTGATATCGCCTGTTGCTGCGGAAAGTGCGACTTTATTTCGCCTACGATGGAAGTGCTGCGTAGCTTAAGTGGCGTTATTATGACATGTCATTCTCTGCATAGCCGATGAGTTACTAGTAAATTAGACGGCCCAACTGAGACTAATCCAGAAGCGTGGTCGGGATTACGAGAATGCTCCATATTATCCGCACATTTTACGCCTTCAGTTGTGAAAGTTTTCGTCATACTTCAGCAGCTGCAGGGGTTGCGGAGTCTGGGATTACGTTGGATCGACGGAGAGATTATTCGCAGTTTGGGGACACCATCATGGAGTGTTTTCAAAGATAAAAATGGCTCTGTTTTTCCCTCCGAGGGACTAAACACTTTCCATGTTGCAATCGGAAGCATACGTTTGGGATCATTTATCATCTTTATCTTGTTTACAGTTTCAAGTAGAAAACAGGACACCCAACAGCTTGTTTGGATGGATTTAATCCCGAACGTTTTCCATCAAGTTTTTTAGGGATCACGAAATTTGATCTTTATACATCACATGAGAAAGCATTACGGTATTAAGATTTTCGTTAACTTGATTCCCATATGATGGTAAGTTCTAAAGACGCCAATAATTGGAGGTTTAAGACAGATGGCTGTTACAAACGATTTTAAATCTAATGCTGGGTGATCTGGGTTGTAAAAGGTATGATCTTTGGAAATCCTATTTTACGTATGTTTCCTGCACTTTATCAGTGTCATTGACTAATTGACCATTGACTTCATTGACTAACTCTTCCTGTTGATTGTCTCGACTAGCTATCCCGTCATTATCAAACTGACTCGATCTTGATGGATGATATATCACGCCATTAGAAAAAAACTTACGATACTTGATGTACAAGATATCTCGTTATTATAATAAAGCTGACCAGATCTTGATCTCGTCATCACAAAAAGTCGATATTATGTTGATGTCGAGAAGTCTCCTTATCAGCAAAATTGGTCAGATCTTGATGGACACGCCATTTGAAAAAACTGACCAGATTCTAATGACAAGATATCTCGTCATTAAAAGAAATCGGACAAGACCTTGATATCTCCATCACAAAAAGTTGACAGTATCTTGATGGCGAGATATCTCGTCTTCAGCAAACTTGGTCAGACCTTGATGGACGAGATATCTCGTCGAAACCACTCGAAGGGTTAATGCAGATGACTTAAAAATATGGGGAACAGTGGATACCAAGTTACAGATAGAAAACTTACAAGGGGATTTTGATAAGATATCCGAATGGGCTGTAAAATGGGGTATGTCATTTAATGTAGGGAAATGTCAAGTTCTGCATATGGGTTACAGGAACAGTGGAGCCGAGTACAGGCTGCAGGGAGTAAAGGTAAAGGAGGGAGAAACAGTCAAGGATCTTGGGGTGATAATTCACAGGGATTTTAAAATGGGTCATCAATGTTCAGCTGCGGGTAAAAAGGCTAATAGGTTACTGGGGTATATTAAAAAGACTGTAACTTCAAGGGATAAGAATATAATCTTGCCATTATATAAGGGTTTAGTAAGACCACATCTAGAATATGCTGTACAATTCTGGGCTCCATATATGAGAAAGGACATAGAATCAATTGAAAGGGTTCAGCACAGAGCTACAAAAATAATAAAGGGGCTAGCAAATTTCGACTATAATGAACGTTTAAGTAAGCTAAACATGTATACACTGGAAAGAAGAAGAAGGAGGGGGGATTTGATTCAATTCAGCTTTTCAAGTTTGTAAAACAAGGGGACACAGAGAGCTTAAATTTCAATAGGAACAAGGGGCCATGGGTATAAATTGAATAAGACACATTTTAATCGGGATTTAAGGAAAAACTACTACTTTAATAGGGTAATAGACAGTTGGAACGCGTTACCAGAAAATATAGTTAATTCAAAGGGAGTGTGCGAATTTAAGACACAATTGGATAGTCAGTGGGAATTGGAGAATTCATAAACAAAGGACCAGCCTTGTTGGGCTTGAGCCTGTAGCTGGTCGTCAATATTTGTATTTGTATTTGTATTTGTAGAAAGTGAGGATATAAATTGTCAGTCTAAGGCAACTGTGATAGCCTCGATTCCTGTTATACAAGATATATCCCATTTTATCTTTATACATATCAATGGTGTAAAATTTATGCCACGAATGCTCTATGAAGATAGCTAAGGAATTAAGATCGACGAGGCCAGTCGCACTTATATAACAACTATGTCTACTTAATGACGTTACATTTTACAGCCTCTTATGGTTTAGCGAAAAATCAGCTGAAAATTTAAGACTTCAAGAAATGAACACAGGAAACATACAGATAGAAGTAGTAGCATTTTAAGAATTTTTATTCTTATACCATTTAATGTTTGCGGAACAATAAATATTTGAATGTAGTTAGGGTAATTTAACCGGACTTAAATGACAACGCTTGTATTTTCTTGAACTAAATTAGGCTTACCTGCAACTTTCTTAGGTCAACAAACTTTCACTTGAAAGCAAGATTGGTCTCCTTTTCCACACGAGACCAAGTAACGCTTTCTGAACTTGTCAAAAAAAAAAAGAATACATCAATTTAATATAAAACTGCCAGTGTTCTAACGATAGAAATAAGACAACTTGTGTCTGGAAATTTTCAAATTAACAATCCCATTCAGAGCTCAATTATATTTTCTTGTGGCGATTATACTTATAACTTTAGATTTATCATTACCTCCATCCGTATTGAAATAAATAGCCCGTTATTAAGCGTACAAATAGCGTATTTACTAAGCGTATAAACAGCGTATTTATTAAGCATACAAATAGCGTATTTATTAAGCATACAAATAGCGTATTTACATAGAGTATTTATTAAGCGTACTTACAACACTCAAGCTCGAAGATACCACCGAGTAATCTTTCCTCCCTTCCACACTTTCATACCACTTGGATGATTGGTTGTTTTCGGGGTTTATGGCGCAAGGACTATATTTGACCAAATAGCCCCAAACGCAAGACAGACAACACAATGAGGGAAGAAGAAAAAGTAAAAAGCAAAAGAGTAGACGAGGTAAAAATGAAAAGAAGGAATAATCACTGGAATACATCACGGTTGTAATGCCCATATACACCTAAAGAAGAAGGGTTCCTTTCACTTGGAAAAACTATCCTTGAAACATCCTCTAACTAGCAATTAGAACAGCAAGGTAAAAGATCTACAAAGTACTGAACTAGTGGTTGTCCTAAAAAGGTGTCGGACAAATCACGGAATGATGCAATGACAGCCTTTAGCCCTATAACAGATGACTGTCAGGCCACCCGTTCAGGACTGTTGGGCATGATTGTCTTGTCACCCATATGCTTACAATTGACACTGTCACCGAGTCTTTCAGTCCACTTCGTAAACAGACTGGCCATATGGTCAGATCCCACTTGTTTTTTTGTAAAGAAATCCATAGTAGGTATTTAATTAGCGTCGCACTGGAGCAAAACAACGGTCTATTGGCGACCGTCCGGGATTAAACCCGAAAGGGAAAGACCGAGGACAACATCACGTGATTTCTAACTAAAAGGTCACACCTGAGATGGCACCTCACTCTCCAAACTTACACACCACGCCAACGTGAGGGCATTTGAGGCCGCAACAGATTTAACGTGCACCAACTCTCCATGTACACGATGGTCTTTGGATGGATTCGAACTCGCAACTCTGCGGTTGCTAATCCGTTAGTTTTTCAATCGGGTAATTCATGGAGACTCATATTTCTGATACTTGAGAGCGATATATTAGAGCATTTAGAGCCATAACTCCGATTATATTTCGCATTTGCCCACTAACAGTAAAACACATTTTAATGGAATGTTCTCATTTTAATAGTCGACGTCTTAAACATTTTAATTCATTTACCTTGACTTTAGAAGACATGGTTGGAGAGAATCCTCATCCAAATATTTTTAGCTTTTTAAGTGACATTGGTTTTATCCATCACATATAATTTTATATAGTATTCATTTATTATGTTCTGACTCATTTCACTTTATTAATACATTATATATCTGATTTTTTTATCTTGAATTTGGCATAATATGTCCCAAGAGGACTCAATGCCACAAAACCATATCCAATCCAATCCGATTATATTTCTTTCTTTTATATTTGTGATGTTATATAACAATGCAGTACTCGCCTGTGTTGCATTGTTATAGCTTGTGCTGTTTTGTTGCATTTGTTTTCTTCTGCCTGTACCTTGCCCTGGCCATGGGAAATAAAAAAACTGAAGGGTACTTGGTAAAATATTTTTCAACTGCCCCGAAAGTAAATCCTATATTTTTTACTGAACATTTAAAATTTTTTTCTTATTATTTACAACATAGTCAAATAGTTTCAGAAGAAATCATTTGAATTAGTGCTTTAATCGAACAATTGAAAGATATAACTTGTGATTTCTAACCTCTGTTCTCAACTTGAATTAAGGTGAGTTAACATTCAAATTAGGCCATAAACGTTTAAGTAACTCGCACATTTTTTAGTAATTGGTCCACGTAAAACAATTTTAAACCTTTAAACATTTTTGTCTACGCTGCTTAAAAGTTATTTCCACACACTATTATTCAAGAAGTAAACGCTTACTTATCTCTGCGATGTGTTCTCATTTATTAAAACTGTGTAGGGACTTAAATATGCTCCAACATAAATATGCGTTTAGAGGGGAAAAGTAATTCTAAACTTTTCTTTTCATTTAAGATAAAACTTAGTTGCAATTTAATGCTAATGCAGGTTGACACACTCAGTTTCTTTCTTCTACCACGCAATTTGTCAAGTGTAACTAATAAATATAAATGCAGGTTTAATTTGACACGATGTAATATGTTACACAAGAAGCAATGTTTTGCGTTGACTGAAATCGATCTTTGCTATGCTTGGTTAGAGACACGAGAAAGGGATAACTGAAATTTAATTAAGTGTCATTCTCTTTCAGTGATTATGAGCTTGAATGAATCTGATCTTATGCAATAAATTAATTTTACTTAGAAATGTTGCGAAAGGAAAAAATATAAAAAATTAGGAGGTATATACAAAGGAGAGAGGCAATAGAGTAGAAATCTTTAGCATATTTTATTTCGGTCTTGAGAATGTGTTTTACTAAGATTGTTTGACCACTGAAATGATTGCTAAACATTAATAAGAAAAACTGAGGCGAAATGATGAATGATATATGGATATTTATCGGGAAAAGATTTATTGATACGAGGATCTCTACAAATTAGTGTATTTCAGTTTCTTCGAAATAAATATTTTCTATAGACAATTCACGTCTACTCTAAACGATTATTTCAGGTTTGATATTTTACATAGTAGCCCGTTGTGTTGCTCCATTGCGACGTTAATCAAAATGCCTACCTACCTACCTTGACATTTTACATCGAAATGACAGCCATATTTGTAGGAAAAAAATTTCTGATACTTATACAATCATAGTAAAATAATTGCTCAAAGAAGTAATGAATTGAACGATTAATTTGGTCCGGCACGTCCATAGGCACCCATGTTAAATTCATAAATTTGGGGGAATCTCATTTATTCATAAATTACTGTATTAATCTGAAATTTTTGCAGTGTAATATTTGAATATTTTTAAAGACTTTAACACCGTGGTTTAAATTTTTTTTTAAATTCCCAAAGTTATAATTTTTTAGAAATGACAAAATAGTTATAAAAAAAAAGTTGAAATATTTTAGATAAAATATTAAAAAAAAAAAGAATGCACTTTATATGTTATTACTTGTTAAAGTGTTTAAAAGTGCGTCCATAAACAATGATAAAAAGTTTCAAGAATGTAATTCAAGCAGTTTCTGAGTAATGTGCCCCCAAACAGAAAAAAGCATGTTCTAAAAATAAGGCTTTTAACTTCGTAAGACGTACGTCGCGGTAATCGTGCATTTACTTAAAAATATTTAAAAATACTTCCAATTAACGGATTTCTACAAATGAGGTATCGTTATAAAAAGGACAGTTCAAGTTTTCATAAACAGTAAAAATATCAAAAATGATTTTTGTTCGAATTTTTAGGTGCCGGACCCCCTTTTTTTTTTGCGAAAGTAGTTAATTTCTAGTTTGGAATTAAATAGATCCTTTGTATATTTTCTCCACTTGTTTTGTTTCTTTCATTATTAAAATTGTACACGTAAAAACCAATATTTGATTCATAACCTCCATATCTATTTTATTACTCGACATATCTTTAATTTACATAGAAGTTAAATGGAGGTTTAATACAATGATTTTTCCATGTAGAAACTTTTTCGATATTTTTTCTTTTTGACCCTCCCTGATGAGTTTTAACCCTTACCGATCCTCCAATCTCGTCATTAGCAAAAAATTCCAAATTTTGTTGGGCGCAATATTTTGTATTTTACAAGAAAGATAATCATTAGAAGAAAACTGACCAGATCTTGATCTAGTCATAGTAAAAAAAATGGCAACAATATCTTGATGGACGAGATATCTCGTCATTAGCAAAATTGGTCAGATCTTGATGTACGCGATATGTCGTCGAAACCACTTGGAGAGTTAAATAAAATTTTTTAGTGTAAGTTTTCCCTGGCCTCCTTCAGCTTAATAACCTTAGTGGCATAAGACACACCCTAAATACCCCCCAATCCAGTCCTTCTGTTTAATGCTACCTCTAAATATTTTAGATACACAATAAACTGTATTTGGATAACCACACAAATGTGCTTAACACTCTTTAGTATTTTCAATGACGTTTTTTCTCCCGAGTCTATTAATATTTGGAAATTAGAAAATTTCGGCCAAAGTCAGACATGATGCATCCATTCTTGAGAATTCAGAGAATTCTAGCTTCTTTGCCTTGGAAAAGATTTCGATACGTAGGTAGGTATTTTAATTAACGTAGCTCTGAAGCAAAGCACAACGGGCTTTTGCCGACGATCCGGGATCGAAAACCTGAAGAGAAAGCTCCCAGGACAACACCACGTAATTTTGAGCCATGGTCAGATGACGAGGTCACACCTGAGCTTGCACCCCACTCTCCAAACTTCCACACCATACCAACGTGAGGACATTTGAGACCACGACTGATATAACGTGCACCAGGACCCTTGAAAACGTATCGGACATGACGCTTCAAGTAAAATAAATATAACTTTTGCTCAAGCAGATTTAAGAAATATAAAGAAATCGTAATTTTCTACGTCTTATTTTCATTTCTATCACGGCTACAAATAAAAGCAAAACAACGTCGAACGCAGGAAACATCAACATAATATAATTATTGAAAAAAAAAATGGACGTGCGTAGAGCGACAAATCAAATCATATCTACGTGTACCTGTGAGTGAATACCAATGGAATCTTCCTTTTCATTCCGTAAGATAAACTTGCCTTTTAATTCGAATCTTTATTGTATTTTGTAGATTTATGCATATATCTCCATTTTGATTGAAATAAATCACTTTATCGAAGATATTGGTACATTTGAAAAAATTTGCAATCTTACTATATGAGGTTTCCAGTTATCTCAAATGCAAGTTTTCTGCACAACGAATTCCAAGAAATATTTGTAGATCAAGCATTATTATAGTTTAGGTGGTAGAAACGGTATTATCACTTTCCAAAAAGTTTTATATTATCCAAAATCTTCTATAGCCCGTTGTGTTGCTCTAGTACGACGTTAACTAAAATTACCATTACCATTACAATTACCAAAATCTTCTACATTCATACTGAAATAAATAGCATATTCATTTAAGATATTAAAATCCAATGAAACAATTTACAATCTTAATATAGTTTTCATTATCTTAAAGGTAAATTTTCCACAGAATGAATGTGAAGATATATTTGCAGTGAAATTTTATATTATACATTTATTGGTAATAGTAATTAATTAACGTCACACTGGAGCAACACAACAGGCTATTGGCGATGATCCAGGATCAATACCAAGACACTTTTATTGGTACAAATCAATTATTTTTGATTTATGGATTAATAACCTCCTCCATTCAGATTGAAACAACTAGCATATTTATAACGTTAAAGTGGTGCAGACGAGATATCTCGTCCATCCCAATCCAACTCATTTTACTAACGACGAGATATCTCGTCTAAACTATTGCACCGAATTTTTTCTGAGGACGATTTTAAGACCTGGCTAGTTTTTTCAAACGACGATATATCTCGTCCATCAAGATATCTGGTCGGTTTCGCTAACGACGAGATATCTCGTCGATACAACCACCAGCAGTTTCAAGAAATACTGGCACAATCAAGTTCGCTATCTCAATACACAATTTCCTTCATCTTAAACATAAACTACCCACACAATAAATTTTAAGAAATACTTGCAGAACCAATCATCATCGCGGGATTAATAGCAGAAACAAAGTATAATCGCCTCTCGACAATCCAGACACATTAATACACCAAAAACTTTAAGAGTCACTCCAATGAGAGCAGGGCATTTACATCCGCGAATAGTTTCTTCCTGGAAATCGATAACCGTCTTCGATGACACACATCCATGCGAAGTCATCTAAACGAAAGGCTACGGAGGGCAGCGAAGTATTTCCTGATTATATATATTCCAAGAACAAACGTTTATGAATCTTGGATGGTAGGAAGCTTGGAAATTCTGATATCGATTGCATTTTCTCAGGAGAACTGAACATACGAAGATCATTAGTGGGCGATGGCTCTCCACTCTTCCTCAGGAATCAACTCCCCGGATTTGTGAAATTTAGGGAAACGAAAGTTTTCATTGCGGTGTTTAAATTTACGGAACTTTCTGGGAGATGTGCCTCCAGATCTCACGTTGGAGAATTGCTATCTGTTTCATTTTGGATCGCCGATAATTCGATTCAGTTCAGTAGCTAGGCAATTATTCAATTGCGTTTCCATTTTCAGATTTAAACAGCGATAGAGAGAATCTGCGTGAAACTTAATATGGGATCATAACAATGTTAATTCTGATGGTTTTCTCGATGAGGTATTTTATATTTATGGAGCCTACTGGATCTTGATGAAAGTCATGTCTCGCCATTACGAAAATTTGTTAGATTTTCACTGGCGAGATATCTGGTCCCAATTAGGGATGTGACATCGACAGCAAAACATCGATGTTCAAAATTAAAACATCGATGTTGATAATACATCGCCCCTAAAACATCTATGTTGACAATACATCGCCCCTAAAACATCCATGTATTTAAACATCGATGTTTTTAAAATTCAGTGTATTTAAACTTTTTTTCCCCCATTTCTTAAAACAGGTTTAGCAACTAGTGATGCGATATCGACAGCAAAACATCGATGTTCAAATTTAAAACATTGATGTTGATAATACATCGCACCAAAAACATCAATGTTTTTAAAATTCAGTGTACTTTAACTTTTCCCCCTATTTCTAAAAACTGGTTTAGCACCTAGTGATGCGATATCGACAGCAAAACATCGATGTTCAAAATTAAAACATCAATGTTGATAATGCATTGCCCCAAAACTATCGATGTTTTTAAAATTCAGTGTATTTAAACTTTTTCTCCCATTTCTTATACTGGTTTAGCAACTATTCATGCGACATCGACAGCAAAACATCGATGTTCAAAATTAAAACATCGATGTTGATAATACATCGCGCCCAAACCATCGATGTTTTTAAAATTCAGTGTATTTAAACTCTTTCCAACATTTATTAAAACTGGGTTAGCAACTAGTAATGCGACATCAGTGCCAATCAGTTGTCGATGTTTTATAAAAACATCGACATCGATGTTGCATCCCTACTTTTCAGACTTTTCACACTTGGCCACTTTGCTCTAAAAGTATGTTCAATTTGCTGATTATGAAAATTATGCTACTTGGATATTTTTTAAATTTTTATAACGGTACTTTTTTCATTTAAAAATAAACATTGACAACGTAAGAACATCGATGTTACAAAAACATTGACTCCAATACGATGTTACAAAAACATCGACTCCAATACATCGATTTTTTCAAAGACATCGATGTTTTGAAAACATCGACATCGATGTCGCATCCCTAGTACCAACTACTTGGATGGTTAAGGATGTAAATAGTATTTTGTGTTAGGCAATAATTTTAATAACCTGTAATTATTGTTGGTTCTAATACAATCATGTTCTGGATGAATTATATAATGCTCGAAAAAACATTTAAAAATGTGATTAATTATGTTATTTAGAACCGTGTTTTTTGGGAAAATGGTTTCGAAAGTCTTATAAGCAAATGCATTATTCATGAGTCTCCCCCGTATGTGATAATAATTGATAATCAACTATGCTAAATAGATTGATCACAAATAGAGAAATATGAAATTGAGTTAGATCTGTGATGTAAAAAGCTAAAATCCCCAAATCCAAAACTAACCAGATGTTTAGCTCTTCATCAAAAAGTTAGAATTATCTTAAAATCGAGATATCTCGTCATTAGCCAAATTGGTCAGATCTTGATGGACGAGATATCTCGTCCAAATCTCTTGGAGCGTTAGCATCCCGAATAAGGGTGAGATTGAGTTGTTTTCTTGATGGCGAATGTGTATATCAGTGGACTGCAAAGCTGTATTCTACCCAGACTAAAATAATGTATTGTTTTTGTTAGGATGTGTTTATTGCAACATGAATGTATCGTGAAGTGAGGTAAGTGCGTCCACCGATTATGAAACGTGCCGGAATTAAAGTGGAGACTGCTACATGCTGGAAATTCTTGAAGGAGTCCTATAGATTAGTTCCATCGCTAGAATAGTGCTTAGAATTTCAGCAGGGAAGTTGAGATTCTGCAGGGAGTCATGAGTGAGATGATATGCTCGTTACCCACTCACAATACTATCGCACATTGCAAACAAGAAAACCGTACACTTGCTTTATCATGCAGGGAAATAGCATTAGAAAGTATTTTTTGAAATTATATCTATGGTAAGCTGAAGCCAATAATAGTATACATGTTACCGCTAAAATGCAGTAATCAGTTATTCTACAGATTATCTAGGTAATGTGCAGATTAACTAGGGTGATCCGTTAAAGTGCCGAAAATTCTTTAGTTTCTCAAATTACCTAGGTAATCTGAAAATTACCTATATTATCTGCACATTACCTACTAGGCACTCGTTAAAGTGAAAATAAGATATTTGCCAGAATAAATCTACAAATTACCTAAATAATCTGCCCACTACCGTCTAGGCACTCGTTAAAGTGAAAATAAAATATTTGCTGGAACAACAGCAACGTTTCTGTACGCTTAAATTAATATAATGTTATTTATTTATTTTTCGCTATCTAAAGAATCAAGTTAATACAATCAAACAATCAACAAATTAGTTGATAGAATAAATCATCAATCAATCAAAAAACTATAATAGAAAGTATCAAACGGTTTAAAATATTACTAGTTAAAGAAATTAACATAATGTTATTTATTTATTTTTCGATGTGCACATTACCTAGGTTAAGTGCGAAAAACTATCTCTCTTGATTCCGCACGTTAACGCAGCAAATCAGTTAATCTGCAGATTAGCTATATAATGTGCACATTAACGGCTTTCGAGCTTTAGCGGTAACATACATATATGAGAAAGTTTCTGAGAGAGTGTGTGAGAGAGAGAGAGAAAGAAAACTCAAAGAATTAATGGGGACACACACAGTAACAATTAGCTCAATATGAACTTTGAAATTTGTGCTTGTGCTTGCCCCCCTTTTCTTTCCTAACCCTCTGAGCAGTTAAGACAAGATATCTCGTCTATTAAGATCTGATCAGTTTTGCTAATGGTGAGTTATATCGTCATCCCGATACTGGCGATTTTTGACGATGAGATCAAGATCTGGTCACTTCATTCAGTGACTTGATATCTCGTCCTACAAGATGGTGGTCAGTTTTGGTAATAAATTCTGGCCAAGACTACCTCCAGGAGGGTTAATTAAACCTAAGCACTTTCTATTTTTATAATTGCTCTTAGTGTTAATTTGGTATGAGAACGAGTGAAATATAGTTTATAAATCATGGATAGTTGTAGTAGTTTGGAACGGGACTATTTGATAGCGCCGATATTTAGCAAATTTTGTAAAATTACTGGTTTTGATCCATTTTACTCTATTTTAAACACCAGTTCATATTAAGTGAGTGTAAGGAACCGGTATGCTAGGCATAAAGAGCATATGAACACAAAGAATAATACAAGGCATATGAGCAAACACAATGTAACAGCAGGTGAGCATAAACAATAGAATAAAGCGGGAGCAAAGTGGACATAATGATTTAAAGCAGATGAACATAAACAATGCCATGGGAAAACGATGCAAAGCCGGAAACCCGGAGTATACATATACATCAAGTTCTTCCTCTTTTCATGCCCTGTGAACTTTCAATCATTAGTTTGTCCTTAAAACCTTTTCCTGAAAACTTATCATTTCCTTTTGAAGTTATTTTCCTAAAATAAAGTCATAATCTTTCACATATGTGGTCTGCGAAACCAACTCTTTCAATGAATCGATCTATAATAATAATTTTCGTATAATTATAATCTACATAATAAAGTGGATGTGTTTTGACTCTCAATCAAAGTTATTAGCTAAGATATCGATTTTTAGTTGATTTCTAAGCATTTAAAATTCTTGAAAATTTTTTGATATGAAATTGCTTCCTTGGTGAAAAAAATTGTAGAAAACGTAATTATTTCTAGCAACTTGATTGATGTGTAAAACATGAAAAAGAATACTAGAAAAAGTATCCAACAGGAATTGTCTTTTTGAACTTAAAACTGATTAGAATTATTTAGATATCACTGTTGAAAAAATATGCTAATTATATCTAAATTAGATGTAAAACATGAAAAATAATCCTAGAAAAAGTATCTAACAGGAATTGTCTTTCTGAACGTATTAGAATTTGAGATGTCACTTTTGAAAAACATGCTAATTATACCTAAATTAGATGTAAAACATGAAACATAATACTAGAACAAGAATCCGAAAGAAATCGTCTTTCTGAACGTATTAGAATTTGAGATATCACTGTGAAAAAACATGCTAATTATATCTAAATTAGATGTAAAACATTAAAAATAATACTAGAAAAAGTATCCAACAGGAATTGTCTTTCTGAACGTATTAGAATTTGAGATGTCACTGTTGAAAAAACATGCTAATTATATCTAAATTAGATGTAAAACATGAAAAATAATACTAGAAAAAGTATCCAACAGGAATTGTCTTTCTGAATGTATTAGAATTTGAGATGTCACTTTTGAAAAACATGCTAATTATATCTAAATTAGATGTGAAACATGAAACATAATAGTAGAACAAGTATCCGAAAGGAATCGTCTTTTTGAAAGTATTAGAATTTGAGATATCACTGTGAAAAAACATGCTAATTATATCTAAATTTTTTTTTTTTTTTTTTTCTAATGGCGGGCACATTTGACCTAAGTCATTGGCCACTACAAGGCCGGAAGTGATGGCCACTTGTGAAGGAGCACCCAGTGGGAGGACCATCATTGCTCCTAACAATTACTTCGTAATTTTGCACCATGCTCAGATGACGAAGCAACACCTGAGCTGGTATACGCTTACAAACATCCATGCCCGAACCCGGATTCGAACCGGTGACCTTCCGATCTAGAGGCTAACACCTTAATTTATATCTAAATTAGATGTAAAACATGAAAAATAATACTAGAAAAAGTATCCAACAGGAATTGTCTTTCTGAACGCATTAGAATTTGAGATGTCACTGTTGAAAAAACTTGCTAATTATATCTAAATTAGATGTAAAACATGAAAAGTAATGCTAGAAAAGTATCCAACAGGAATTGTCTTTCTGAACGTATTAGAATTTGAGATATCACTGTTGAAAAAACTTGCTAATAAAAAAATTATACTATTTATTATTATACTACTTATTGCTATAAATTATACTAAATTAGATGTAAAACATGAAAAATAATACTAGAAAAAGTATCCAACAGGAATAGTCTTTCTGAACGTATTAGAATTTGAGATATCACTGTGAAAAAAAAAACATGCTAATTACATCTAAATTAGATGTTTAAGGATTAGCTAATCTGTTTTTTGACGCTAAAATTACTTCAAGCCTAAATTAATGACAGATTGAAAAAAAAAAGGATTTTTCCAGTCAAAATCTTCTAGTGTCATACTACACCCCTTAATGTTTAATTTCAATTTCTCTGAACAATATCAGTGAAGATACAATTTTTTTCCGCGTTCCTCTCTCCCTCTCTAACACATCAAAGAGAGCGCGCAGACCAAGCAAGTTGTAACCAATAACCATCGAAACGAATTTCAATGCGCGATCAGTCCCCCAAAATAAATGGAAACGAAAATACAAGTTCGATAAACTTTGTCGCTGAGGGAAAATTGATCTGAGTATCAGAGGCTCGTTTCATCGATACCTGATTTTCTTTCTCCCATCTTTTTGTGAAATCATGATTGATGCAAATAGGAACACTTCGGAGGGAGTACATTTTTTCCTAATTCGAACGCGTTACCTGAAATCGAAGATCGCGAAAGAACTGTTTGCATTCGTTCCGAAACGGATATTACTGATTGCTCCAAACTAGTTGTAAAGAACGTGTTTTGTGTGATGCTAATCTTTCAAGAATCCCCGTTTCGAGTCATGTAAAAATTAAACAAGCGTGTATATAGCTTCGATTTTTTATGCCCTGATTTTACACTTAGAAAATGAGCATTCGAGTCACAATCTCTTGCACTCTTTTACTTATCTGATGTTTAAGGGGCGTGGTTAAGGATGGTTTAAGGTGGTCCAGTTGGTAGAGTCGCAGATTAGCTACCTGAGGGGTGTGAGTCCGAAACCCGATCCAGTCCCGATAACCCTATACGTCTGGGTCTGGTGCACGTTTAATCTGTTGTGGTTTTAAATGTCCTCACGTTGGTGCAGTGTGAATGCTTGGAGAATGGGGTGCCGACTCGGGTATGGATCATGTCTTCTGACGGTGGGTCAAAATTATGAGGTGTCCTACCATCTTTCCCTCTGGGATTGATACCGACCCGTCGATAATAGCCTGTCGTATTGCTCCAGTGCGATGCTTATTCAATAACCTACCTAACTAATTGTTTAATTTTTTGAAGGGAGTTACACTAAAACCTTTTTGAAACAACACCTGGGGAAATTGTATACTACGTTGGCCTTCATAATCACCCTATCATAATCTGCCTGGACATTTGCGGAATTGAGTCGAAAGAGGTTCCGAATCCGTCTCAAAATCCTCAGAGCTATGAGTTTTACTTCGTAGCTATATTTCGTTCATTATTCATTTAATTCTTTTTCCTTTCCCTGGGAGTATTTATCTTGTCTCTGTGTGTGTGTCTGTAAAATCTTTCATTGTGTGTGTATGTGTATGTGTGTGTGTACCTTTAACTCTTTGCTTACAAAAATTTATGGTCGAGGTCTTATCACATTATACAAATGTATTTCGCTCATAACAAATTTTAGTTTTTTTAAGGATGGTACGTGTCACCTTTTAGCGTTATGGCCCACCTAGAGCACCCCTAAACATACAATCAAATGAGCGAATATTCATGTAACTCAATAGCCCCTTACTATACCCTTACATACTATGTAAAACCTAGTATTAACCATTTCAAAGAGGTGGGAACATAGATATCGCACGTACCAGAAAAGATCAATCACTTATGTAACCGAATTTTTCAGTACACTTCCTCTAAACTCAGATATCAAAGTGATGGGAGCATAATACTAAAATATCAATTTTTTAAGGAATGCAATCTTATGGTTGTATGTTTGTCTTTAGCACTATATCTGTATCTTATAAGATGATGGTAAATTAAATATTCAAATTTCTTCATGATTCAAAACAAATAATTTCTCTTTCGTAAATAAATGTGTATGTGCTCATGTTAGTAAAAAAAAGTTTCATCAATACAAAAATGTAAAATAAAAAAAATTAACTCTAAAGTATCGTCATTTTACAACAAACGGGTTTTATATCAGAAATACGGAGAAACTCTAGCTCAGGCGTGACCTCGTCCTCTGACCATGACCTCGGTTGGTAGATATACAACTATTAATTAGCATAGATCAACAAAACGGGCTATTCACGACGGTCCTGGATCAAATCCGAAGGAAAAGATCCGATGACAACACCACTTAATTTTGAACCACGGTCAGATGATGCGGTCAAACCTAAGCTGGCAACCCACTCTCCAAACTTCCACACCAAGGTGTCCTCGGTTCTTTCCCTTTGGGTTTGATCCCGGACCGTCGTCAATAGCTATTTGTGTTGCTCCAGTACGACGTTAATACCAAGCCATTCAACTGTCCGTCGAATCTGAGAAATTTGTACGCACAGATCTGTCTCAAATGACAATTAGCGTTATAATGATAGCGTGATACATTGAATAAACATATACACCAATCCATTATAAGTATTATCATTTATAATAATACTATACCATTACAAGTGACATATTTTTGACTCACCTTGTATTTCATAGAAGTCAAAGCAAAAATTCGTCAAATGGCCCGATTAATCCCAAACCACATGAAAATACTTGAGACTCCTACTTTTATTTCTATGCTTGAGACAACTACTTTTTTCAGTGGTTCATTCTCTCCGTATAACGAATATTGGGAATTCGCAACCAATAGAGCCAAGTTGCTGTAAATGAAACTAATTTATTGCAAAGCGAAAAATATTCCAGTTCAAACAACTATTCTATTTGAATAGAATGTTAGAAGTATCCCTCCACAAAGTTTGAATGAATAAATGTAGATTTTCGTGCTCGTCGGCAGCTTATACTTCTTCTTTTCTTATTCCGTAATGGGCAAAGGAAATCTACAGCTTTGTAGACCTTTCTTTAACGTTGGCTCAATACAGTGGTCACATGAATTGTTTCCCGATAACAACCTTGATATCGAATTCCATACCTCATGTGAGGATATGAAAAGCCTCGAATCTTGACGACTTGGAAGAAAAGTTCTTTGGTGGTTCGATTAAATAATATGCTGCACTTCTCTAACCCTTGAATTTGCATGAAAACGCGAGAATAGACTTGCTATCATCCAATGGTAGTTTCTACTGTACGTAAAGGTAGGTAGGTATGTTTTAAACCTTAATTATTAAGTAGTGATATCTGTATTTATGACATCAGAATATTATTAATTACGAGGTATGATCCGGATACAAGTGAAGGATTTCGGGCAACATGCTATGCATACTTCAATGGTAATGGTAATGGTAATTTTAGTTAACGTCGTACTAGAGCAACACAACGGGCTATTGACGACGGTCCGGGATCAGTCCCTTAAGGAAAAGATCCGAGGACAACACCTCGTAATTTTGAACCACGGTCAGATGACGAAGCAACACCTGAGCTGGCACCCCACTCTCCAAACTTCCACGCCAACCCAACGTGATATGCATACTTCAAATATTTCAAAGCCGACCAACCGGTATAGTGGTTAAGGTGCTAGCCTCTAGATCGGAAGGTTCCTGATTCGAATCCGGGTCCGGGCATGGATGTTTGTAAGCGTGTGGTGTAGAGACGGCTGGTGCACCTTAAATCTGTCGTAGCCGAAAGTCCTCACGTTCGGTTGGTGTGGAAGTTTGGAGAGTGGGGTGCCAGCTCAGGTGTTGCTTCGTCATCTGACCGTGGTTCAAAATTACGAGGTGTTGTCCTCGAATCTTTCCCTTAAGGGACTGATCCCGGACCGTCGTCAATAGCCCGTTGTGTTGCTCTAGTACGACGTGTACAAAAATTACCATTACCATTACCATTACATATTTCAAAAGAGTAATTTCTAAGTTTCAAAAAATTACAGAATTGTACCAATTTGTAAACTATTCAAGGGGGTGGGGGTCATGTTATCTTAAACTATCAACTACAGGGTGGTTATAAACCGCTTTCAACCTTTGAAGGTATCTGTAGCTAAATCGAGGGACTGGTTGGAAGAATAGCGCAATGCCAACCGGAGGGTTGCGAGTTCGAATCCATCAAATTGCGTCGTGTATGAAGGGGGCTGGTGCATGTAAAATCTGTCGTGGCCTCAAATGTCCTCACGTTGGCGTGGTGTAGAAGTTTGGAGAGTGTGGTGCCAACTCAGGTGTGGCCTCGTCATCTGACAATGGTACAAACTACGCAGTGTTGCCTCGGTGGGTAAGTATTTCAATTTGCGTCGCACTGAAGCAACATAACGGGCTATTGACGACGGTCCGGGAAAGTTAAGGCAATAACTGGTAATTTTTAATTAACGTCGTACTAGAGAAACACAACGGACTATTGACGACGGTCTGGAATCAACCCTTTTTAAGGGAAAGATCCGAGGACAACACCTCGTAATTTCGAACCACGGTCAGATGACGAGCAACACCTGAGCTGGCAAGGTAAGGTAACTGTAACTAACGTCGTACTAGAGCAACACAATGGGCTATTGACAAAGGTCCGGGATCAATTCCCTAGGGGAAAGATCCGAGGGTAACACCAGACGACGGTTCGGGACAAAAACCCGAAGGGAAATATTCGAGGACAACACCACGTAATTCTGAACACCTGAGTTGGCACAACCACTCTCCAAATTGTTGCCCTCGAATCTTTCCCTTTGTGTATGGTCGTGGATCATCGGCAATAGCCCGTTGTGTTGCTCCAGTGTGACGTTAATTAAATAACTACCTACCAAGTGATTCTACTGTCTGTCGAATCTATGAGAGATTTTGTGCACACAGGATCTGTCAATTTCCGTTGTAATGATAACACGATTTATTGAATAAGCAGATACACCATTCCCTTAGAAGTGTTACCACTTATAATACGATACCATTACAAATGACATCTTTTTGACTCACCTTGTATTTCATAGAAGTCTAACAAAAATTCGTTAGGTGGACAAAGCAATCCTAAACCACTCGACTGTGAAAATACTCGAGACTTAATTTACAAACGCTCATTACCTCCTCATAAATTAACCCATGGGCAAAAGCTCGGTTGTCATGTAAGAGAATTCTAGCTAGGATTGTTAGGGAAATGCATAGAGACAGTCTGTCTGGAAATTAAGCCATAACACATCAGTGTGTCCTTTTGTTTTCTTATGATGGGTTAAAACGTGTCTGATCGCGTTGCCGTATATCCCGTTCGCTGATTCTATTCTTCTAACACACAAATTCTGTAAAAGGTAGTTTGCATTTGAAAGTTAATTTGTACGACTGCGTAAAACTCGCGCCTGAAATGTCCCGAGTCTTTTAAGGCGCTATCCGAGTTTAAGACAGTTTGTGCAACTGACTATGAATTTTATTTCTGGAGGGTGTTATTTCAAATTTCCTTCCAAACACGAGGTAATCGCATTTAGGCGCTTGGAGTGAAATCTTGCGATCGCTCTGGATTGTTTTCCATCTGTCAATCACACATTTGAATGCAATATTTATGATTTCGCATCGCGTGAGGAGAGATTTTTAAAAGCGTTTCATTGTCTGAGGATCTTTCATGGATTCTTTACATTTTGAAAATCCGAATAAAACGGTTGGTTGAAAAGACTTTCATTAAATTTAGAATATTCAATTGTTTGCCTCTTTCTTTTTCTGGCAGATTAATGTTTTTGTATCCATTTGGTGCTCCTTGCGCAGATGAGGTTCTCGTGATTTTTGTTTATCTCCTGTTTTTTTCCCAATTTATTATCGATATTGAATTTTGGCTCTGTAGGTATGCGAGAGCGAAAAGCCAGCGCACGCATGAATGCGCTTTCAAATATTATTGAATTCAAATATTGCATTCTATTTTCTTTCGATGCCTCACTAAAGCTCTTTCGATGAATTATATTCAAGTATGCTTGAGGCGTTTCCATTTCCATTAAATTACTGAGATTTACATACTATAGCATTTTTCTTGGAAATCTGGATAATATATAAGAAGGGGAATATGCGTTTTTAGTAATATTACTTAATAAGTTGCTTCGGGAACAATAAATAAATAAATATATCAAAAAATAGATTCCGATATGGATATTAGTGCATTAAAATTTATGTTTAATTTCTCGGGAATTATAATGCAGGAAGTTTTTTAAATTTAACCCTCCAAGTGATTTTGACGAGATATCTCGTCCATCAAGATCTGGCTAGTTTTACTAATCACTGGAAGCCTCGTTAGACGACTACATAGTAGGGATTAGTGATGCGACATCGACAGCAAAACATCGATGCTTACAAATATCGATGTTCAAAATTAAAACATCGATGTTGATAATACATCGCCCCCAAAACATCGATGTTTTTAAACATCCATGTTTTTAAAATTCAGTGTATTTAAACTCCCCCCCCCCTATTTCTTAGAACTGGTTTAGCAACTAGCGATGCTACATCGATAGCAAAACATCGACGTTTTTAAAATTCAGTGTATTTAAACTTTTTTCCCCCATTTCTTAAAACTGGCATAGCAACTAGTGATGCTACATCGGCTCCAATACATCGATGTTTTTTAATAAAACAGCAATGTTTTGAAAACATCGACATCGATGTTGCATCCCTACTTTTCGGACCCTTCACCCTCGGCCACTTTGGTCTAAAAGTATGTTCAATTTGCTGATTATGAAAATTATGCTACTTGGTTATTTTTAAATTTTTATAACGGTACTTTTTTCATTTAAAAATAAAACACCGACAAGTATAAACATCGATGTTACAAAAACCTCGACTCCAATACATCGATGTTAAAAACATCGACGTTTTTAAAAAACATCGATACTTTATAAAAATATCGATGTTTTTAACATCGATGTATTGGAGCCGATGGTTTTGCAACATCGATGTTTACGCTTGTCGATGTTTTTACGCTGTCGATGTTTTATTTTTAAATGAAAAAAGTACCGTTATAAAAATTTAAAAAATAACCAAGTAGCATAATTTTCATAATCAGCAAATTGAACATACTTTTAGACCAAAGTGACCAAGGATGAAGGGTCTGAAAAGTAGGCCTGCGACATCGATGTCGATGTTTTTTAAACATTGATGTTTTAGAAAAAAACATCGATGTTTAATTCGGACATCGGAGCCGATATCGCATCACTAGTTGCTAAACCAGTTTTAAGAAATGGGGACACAAGTTTAAATACACTGAATTTTAAAAACATCTATGGTTTTGGGGCGATGTATTATCAACATCGATGTTTTAATTTTGAACATCAAAGTTTCAAAACATCGATGTTTTGCGGTCGATGTAGCACCACAAGTTGCTAAACCAGTTTTAAGAAATGGGGGAAAAGTTTAAATACACTGAATTTTAAAAACATCGATGTTTATGGGTCGATGTATTATCAACATCGATGTTTTAATTTTGAACATCGATGTTTTGCTTTCGATGTCGCATCCCTACTACGTATTTGTCAGTGATGACGACATCTGTCCCATTAGAAAGAGTTTTTTCCATAACTGGCGAAAAACGAGAAGTCGGCTTAAGGTGGAGAAAGTTAACAAACTTCTCTCTTTTACGAACTGTAAATGACAAATATTGAGGACTATAATAATTATAGGCCCCAATATTTTTTATTTACAGTGAATAAAAATACGTTTGTTGTCTTTTCTCCCAATAAGTTGATAAATAAGTAATAATAACTAACAATAATTATTGTTATTTACCTACCTAAATATACTTATAGTTAGTAGTACCTATTAGGGATGCGACATCGATGTCGATGTTTTCAAAACATCGTTGTTTTATAAAAAACATCGATGTATTGGAGACGATGCTTGTTTAACATCTATGTTTATACCTGTCGATGTTTTATTTTTAAATGAAAAAAAAGTACCATTATAAAAATTAAAAAGAAATAACCGAGTAGCATAATTTTCACAATGAGTAAATTGAATATACTTTTAGACCAAATGGTCAAGTTTGAAGGGTCTGAAAAGTAGGGATGCTACATCAATGGTGATGTTTTAAAAACATCGATGTATTTACAATCGATTTTTTGGAGCCTATGTGTGTTTAACATCGATGTTTTATTTCTGAATGAAAAATGTACTATAGCAAAAATTAAGAAAAATAACCGTGGAACTAAGTATTTGTCAGTGATGGGGACAACCAATCCATCAGAAAGAGTTTTTTCCGTTATTGGTGGGATAGTTAGTAAATAAAAAAGTCGACTTAAGGTGGAGAGAGTTAACAAACTTATATTGGGGCATATAATATTTATAGGCCCCAATATTTTTTATTTACAGTAAGTAAACAATAAGTTTGTTGTGTTTTCTCTTAATAGGTTGATAAATAATTAATGATAACTAACAATTATTATTGTTATGTACCTACCTAATTAAGCTTATAGTTAGAAGTACCTAGTACCTTGTTTTGACAGTTAAAAAAATCTTAGTTTTAAAATAATAAAAACACGGCAAAAGACAAATTAAATTCCCCTCCCCGCGAACATTAATGTTTGTGGTTACTAAACCAGATTTTAAAAAATTGTTGGGGGAGGGGGAGTTTAAATATACTGATGTTTAAAAACATCGATGGTTTTTGGTCGATGTATTTTCAACATCGATGTTTTAATTTTGAACATCGATGTCTTGTTATCGATGTCGCATCCCTACTACATAGAAGGGTTGAGGTTAACAAATCACTGTTAAGATTGAGACACAACTCCCCAAGATAGGATAACTGAAATGAGAACACGGAATCTATATTAAAAAAATTATTTAAATAATTTAATTGAAAATACACAGCAGTATCTCGTGTGTGTTCTAAGATTTGCTTACGTTGGTATTTGTGATGATTAAGAAAACAGTTAATTGGATTAACATTAACTCTTGAAACGTATAGGGCCGAATGGTATGCCAGAAAACACAACGACACAGTCCAAATTACAAATAACAAACGTTTATTTACGTTAACCATATCGTATCTATACTAGATACATTGCCGCCCAGCCAGTATGGTGGTTATAATCCTCGGTTGTCACCGAGTGGGCCCGGGTTCGAATCCCGGATAAGGCATGGATGTAAAACCTGGGAAAGAAGTCGGACTTTCGCCTGGAATGGATTCCCGTCTTGAAAGGAAAGCAGCGCACACCTTCTGTTCTTTGCTGGGATCATCGTCTGTTATAATAAAAAAAATATTCTTCTTCTGTATTGTCTTGAATGTTTCTGTTCACCACTTGCTTTCATATGCATCCCAGAGGAACATACGACAACAACAACTAGATACATTCAAGGATTTGCATCAATTGATCGTGGGTGCTGTAAACTGGGAAAAATGGGATTTACTCTTACAGACTGCTCTAAGGAGCACCAGAGGAAAACACTTCTGCTTATCTCGACACCTCTAACAGCTCTTATCTGTGTCCCCAGATTTCACTGGTAGATGGGAACACCCCATTTTGATAATTTCTGTTCATAAAATGTTTTATGTCTTTCAAAGGTCACTGACATACATTTGGTAGGTATTTTAGTTAACGTCGCGCTGGAGCAACACAACGGGCTATTGACATTTAAAGATCTCATCTTTTAATAACTTTTGGGTTAAAGACTGCAACATTTCATCAGTTTTAAAATAAACTTTCCTTTCTCAACTTGTTTTTTTTATACTTTTATATATTTCCCTTTGTTGACATGCTTGAATTAATAAAAAATAATTTCATGTTACCTACGTTTTTTTTATCACCCTTTTAATTTTGGAATGGTTGCTAGTCTATTCTTTTTCGTCTCGAAATTGAATTTTTTTTCATCTCGCATTTGGCGAAGTTTATCCATGTTTGGATCTTGGGCAATTGAAAATAAATTAACCCCAACCAACGGATCTGAACACCTTCAGAGGCCTCGTTAGCCCGATTAAAGGGGTCCGGGACAGAAAAAACGTCAAATTTTCGATTTTTTAAAATTATTTTAAGAAATTCTCTGTATTTTTCTGCTTAAAATGACGTCTAAATCATGTTTCTATCTTAATAAGAACTAGAGATATAAAAATTTTTGTGGTGCGTTGTTTTGAAAATCTAACACTTTTGACAGTTGTTGTCATGGCAACAACACCTGTCTTTAAAACTTTAAATGCTTTTTTCTCCATGATACTTTTTTTCAAGATTTCCTGTATTCAAATTGCTATAAGTCAAAAACCGATAAAGTTTAAGGGTTGAAATTTGGAATACATCTTTTTCAAACAATATACTTTAATTTCGATTCACCAAATTTGAAACAAATATTTACTTTTAAAATTATGACTTCAAAAAAAAAAAGTACCTTAAAATTTTCAAAAATTTTCATTCAAATATTTTTTATTTTTTATTAAATTAATATTTTTTAAATTGCTGAATCAAAATTAAAGTTTATAAATTTGTGAATAATTTACTGCAAGAATTTTGAAAATGGATGAAGAATATTTTGAGTTTTAGCAATTTAAAATAACCTCTCTTTTTTTCAAAATATTTTAATTTAAAATTAAAAAACAAATTTGGAAACATTTTGTGTTGTGATTTCGCTTATTAGTTAGATTAGTAAACAGTACAAAAAAATTCAAAATTCAAAATTAATTATTAAAAAAAATTTTTCATTGTGTCCCGGACCCCCTTAACAAGTACAAGTTTATACAAATAAAAGATCAGGACAAATATATCAGAATATACGATAAATGTCTACTTAATATAATCTATGTTCTTTTTATTAAAGTGAAACTTTATATCAAGGTTTATAAGTATAAAAGAGGTGTCAAAGATATCCGAATATTTTATAAATGTCTACTTAACATGAACTATTTCCCTTTTATCAAAGTAAAGCTTTATATCAAGGTTTATAAGTAAGAAAGATGAGGACAAATGTATCCGAATATACGATAATTGTCTACTTAACATGAATTTTTTCCTATTATCAAGGTAAAACTTAATGAGTAAAAAGGAAGGATTTTTATTAAAGTCAAATAATTTTCTTTTATTCTTCAGAATTTGGTGAATATCTTTCAAGTTTCGGTCTTAAGGGATTTAGATGTTAAAAGGCACAGGCAGGTTGAACTTAGCGCGGCAAAGAATTACTTGTATTCTAAGCCTCGGACATGTGTGTGTGTCCAGATTTTAAAGAAAAGACACTTGCTTTGAAATGGATTGAAAATCAATACACTTCTTAAAATCTGAAATAGCTTCCAGCAAACGAGAGTGATTTTCGTAGATCAATAGAGACCATCACTGGAAAACCATTGGGACCACTTAAGACGAAGAGAAGGAAAAAATGGCAAAAAACCCCTCCCATAAAACTTCTTCCGTTTCTTCAGAGTATTTTTTTACCTTATTGTGCCATCACAAGCAGCAATTTCAAGAAGTAATTACGATGTAAGTGCTAGATAAAGATTTATGAAATCAATAACATGACGGCAAATCAATTTTTGGCAGAATCTTCAAAGTAATAAGTTCCTACCAAAGCAATCTTCTCCCTGTTACGAATGATACATCCCAGCTGAAGCACTTCTCAGTTTAGTTACTTCAATATAAATAGCTGCATTTAATAGTTGTGCACTATTGTGACTTAAACGAAGCACGTGTCGCTTTTTGATAACTACTAAATACCTGATGAATATTTACTTCGTTTATGTACGTGCACTGTACAAATGTTTACTTACGTAGGTTTAGCGGTGATTTCTTGAAAGTTTTCAATCAAAGGACCATAGTTTAATGTGAGGTATAGTATAAAATAATGTATAAATTACTTGTACTTTAGAGTATACGTTTGAAAACCTATCATTATTTCGTAATTCAAAAAAATTTGTCGCGTGTATGAGAAATATAGTATAATTTAGTATTCTGTTTTAAGTTAGTTAAATATTCAGCATATTGAAACTATTATAATTGTCGTGTGTAATTTTACAAGGGATTTTCTCAAAAACATATGTGTATGAAATACTACTTTTAATATATTTTATGATCCTCCTATGAATGCCAATAGCCCAGTGTGTTACTCCAGATTGTGACCTTAATTTAAATATCTATCTATCTCCTCTGAATAGACAAATTTGGTAAACTTGAGTACTCTATACACACACAACCAATCTCTCACTTCTGAAGCTTAAATTTACTTGATGTTGTTTTGTGTTTGGCGCAGTTTTCACCAAATATGTCCCCATGCACCCCATAAATTCAAAAACAACCAAACAATTTTAGCTTAAATTATTTTTGGAAACATTAAACATAGCGGATCATGTATAAATCTAATACATTATTTGTATTATTATTTTAAACGCGAATAACATTTCTATATAAAATGATTGCTCTAGTTTCTCAAAGTTGGCTTTCGTAAAAAGGAAACTTGAAACTACAACACTGTTGTTTGATTTGTCTGAAATTTTGTGTAGAAGATCGTGGCATCAACATTTCCAATGCATGAAAGGCTTCTAGTAATCTCTTAAAAGCTGATGTAATGCAAAACCTGGCGAATTGTTCTGTAGATGTTACATGTAGTTTGAAACAAATTGAAGGAAACCGTGTTCCTGAAAGGAAGACTAAGTTGTATGCGTCCATATTGCCCAGGGGAGCAGTTTAAAAGGAATATAATCAACAAACAGACTTGTATAGAAGACGAATAAGTGATCTTCTCGAGTATGAAGGATCAATTCGGCTTAAAGGATCACACATCCTATACGAGGATATATGCCAAGGAATGGTTAGAAAAGACACCCACATCCGGAAAGTAGAGATTTGAACACAGGGGGTAACTAGTTTGATTTGTCTGAACCTTTGTGTAAAGGATCGTAGCATCAACATTTCCAATGTATGAAAGGCTTCTAGCAATCCTTTAAAAGCTCAAACTGGTGGAATGCAAAACCTGGCGAAGTGTTCTGTAGATGGTACATGTTTGAAACAAATTGACTACCAATTTGTTCATATTGCCCAGGTATTAGTATTGGTATTTTTATATGTCAGACTGGAGCAACACAACGGGCTTTTGTCATATTGCCTAGAGTCGCGCTTGCAAGGAATATAAACAACAGACGGAATTTGATAGATGGCAAATAATTGGCCTTCTTGAGGCTATGTGATCAATTCGGCTTAAAGAATTACATGTCCTATACAGGGCTATGCGTCAAGGAATGATTAAAGAAGACATCCACATCCGAAAAGTCGAGGTTAGAACACAGGGGGTGACTAGTTATAGCGATGATTGGTTCTAAGTCCAACAAGTCCTATCTACAATGCGAGTACGAAACTAGGTCCAGCCAAATACCGTCGAGTACATGGGGGGTGGTACACTTTAAAACTATCATGATATTAAATGCCCTGTCCTAACAGTGACGTGGTGCGGAAGTTAAGAGACTGGGATGCCAGCTCAGGTGTTGTTCTTGTCATCTCACCGTAGTTCACAAAATTATGGGATCTTGTAATTGGATCCTTCACTTCGAGATTGATCCTAGACCGTCGTCAATAGCCCACTGTGTTGCCCCAGTGCGACGTTAATTAACTGACTACCTAGGTACAATGTGGCTCTGGCGAAAAAGCTTTTGAGCCACGTGTTTTTGAACGACTATTCGTTCAATTCAAGGTCATGTCAAACGTTACTCCTGGTGGTTGTCGTATCTCGTCATTAGCAAAACTGACCAGATCTTATGGAGGAGGAATCTTGTCATTTGGAATCCCCACCATCAGATTTTAATCTCGTTATCACAAAAAAAAATATGCAATATCTTTATGAACAGATATCGTCATTAGCAAAATAGGTCAGATCTTGATAGACTAGAAATTTCGTCGAAACCACTTGGAGAGTTAAACAATGCGTTTCTATGATTGGTGTACTTAGTGTAGAATCTGCTTCCGAATATGTCGGAAGGGATATCAGTGATTATGACCAACAGAGGAATTAGAAATACTTATCGTAAATTAATTTCTGATTCTTTTCGCAACCTAAAGTCATGGTCTATTTTGCTTGTATTTCTGCCCTTTACGAGGATTTGAGATTAAGAGTGGTGTGTCTTCATGAGTTAGGTCCTGCTTTTGCTTATGCTCAGATTATGTCAAGTACCCACATGAAGGTGATAGTGAATAGGGAATTCACCAACTTTGGCAGAGGGAACACTGTTTAAAAAACGAAAGCAGGAGTCGATCAGTCTGGTATGTATTGATGGTTATTTTACAGCTTCACATTATGTTGATGAATCTTGGAACTTGTAGTACTCTCTTTCATAGCTGGTAAGATCAACGCCTAACTTTAGCAAGATAATGCCCTTACACATACAGCAAATATCGCAAGTAATTGTGTCGATGATACTTAAATATAATATCATTGTTTTACCGATCTCCAGATTGATCACCAATCAAAAATCTTCGGGATATCAACCATGGTCAGCAATATCTCAAGACTATTTGACATCTTCACAATTCAATGCCGTGACTGGTGGAGAAATGTAACTCCAACAACGGGAAAAACATTCCGTACAAGTGCAATATAAATGCGTTATTCCGTTTTGGAACTTATATCACTCCCTACTATTGCCTATTTTCTGAGTGTATATCACTGTATCTCCTCTTTCCTACTTTCAATTGCAACTATCATTTTTCAAACGTGGAATTCTGTCTGTAACAAACATATTTTTGTTGCATTTATCTAACGACACAATTCAAATATTCTACGTTACAATAATTCATTTAAGCGAAAAATGCCCTTTTCCCTTTACGAAATTTTTTTCTCGGTATTCGTGAAGCGTATTAAAAAAAACACAAAAATCTTTTCAACACATTCTATTTTGTTAGTTCCTTCATAAAAGTTTAAGTTGATATTCAGTCTTCATCCGGGGGAAAACATTTCAATTTGAAAGATAGAGATTGTAAGGATTAATTTATAATTTCTGTGAAGAACCAATGGGCTGTTTCTTTGAAATAATTTCACAACCTTTTACTAGTTGAAACTATAAAGCAATCACTATATTGAGGGATGGTTAGAGAATTATTTATCTCAAGCTCTGGTTTCTTAGAATAAACTACAGGTTTGGAAACAACACTAATCACGAGGCTTAAAATATTTCTCTTGCAGATAAATTTTATTTATTTAATCTACTTTGGAAGGGGAATAGATTCGATTAAATATATTTCTGTATTTCAATTACTTTGTAAAAGTATTTCTTCTCAGTTTTTCGGTTTTAGCGTAGATTTTTTGTTCTTTCTTGAGTTAAACAAAACCTTTTTGTTTATTTTTACTAATAAAATTACACTTTATTGCAAGAATTAGAAAGTAACGAAAAAATTAAGCACAAAGGAAAAATCTAGAAAATTAAAATGTAAATATACAAGTTAGGCCACGAAAACGCATCCTGTCTTTGTCTCGTCACTGTATGTGGAATATGCGAAATATGATTTGAAAACGTACGTTATCCACACCTACTTTTTACAGATGTTGAAAATGATTTCCTTGAAAATCAATGCAATACGTAGCATACTTTGAAACACTCGTTACAACTCTCTGACTTTAATGTATCGTATAGAAGCCAGTTTCACTTCAGTTAATCTACCGTCTTAGGATGGTTGACATACACTTTCCAGTTAAAATTTTCAGGTAAAAATAACACTTCGACAGGTGTGATAAACGAGGAGGCCACAACCCTATTTTTACAGTGCATTCTTCAATGAAAGCTTAATGGATTCGAGTCGGGGATTCGCAAATGTCTGGCAGATGTCTCCGTCCTGCTGGAAGAAGCAGTATCCCTGCTCCTCAGACGTGAGACATGCATATAATTCTTCAAATATTTGATTTTTCATGGACCACTGTATAAAATCAATGTTGTATATGTTCAAGAGTATCCAACTTTTTGGGTGAAACAATTTTGCAAAGCACAAACAAACAGTTAAAAATTCAATCAGACATAAAAAAAGAAATCTAATCTTAAAACTTTACTCTTAGTTTGGTCGAATCTCCTCATTACTGACAATGCTATGGGTACGGTAAGCAGGCCCACTGTTAGAGGCAATTAATTTCGGGCAATTTTTTAAAGCGAACACAATGCTTTTTGTTTGTACCTTAATATTTAGAAAACCAAGTTTCTGAGTTTTAAGAAAAAACATATAGAAAGCTTATAGATAAAGATTATACAACCCAAACTTTATTTTAAACTTTTAAAGGGTAAAATTCTCACGAACTATGACTGAGATGTTATATGCTTTATGATAACCTTGCTTTTACTCGTTTGTGATCAATTTTACACTAACACAATATTTGCATTCTTAATTTAATTGGGTTCAAGCTCAGATTCCCAGATTTTCTATACACATTTAATTGAAAATAAAACTACTAGTAAATAAATATGTGAGGTGCACAAATATACAAATGTGAGAGAAAGATATCAATACCTCAAAAAGTCTTTTTGTTTTTTCTATCTCAAAGCCATAGTGTGATATATAACAGCCTGAAAAGACATTAGCTGTTAGAGAACGTGGTAATTTTCTGGGCGAAGAGGTTTCCTTTTTTCTGCACAATGTCTACAGTGTCTGTATAAAAAATGAAGCCACCGTATCAAGATAGCGAATGACTACTTTTACAGCTTTACAGAAAGAGTTTCACTAACTGATGCGCTTGATTTTGATACCAGAGATGTGTAGAGGGATTTACTGGGTTCCGAGAAAACTAGCTCGATAAAGAAAGCCCAATTTCAAGCAGAGGGTCGTCAAATTTATTAGAGGCCGATTTTTCTCCGTCTTTGTTTCTCTCTGTTGATGGTGGTCGAGGCTTAAGCGACTTAAAAAGTTAATGATTCCTTTTCTTTCATTTCAATCACAAAGGCAATAAAACTCAGTAGATTTTTAGTGTAACAATTCTATAATTTATGTAAAATTATGTATGATAATTTTTTTTAAATATGTCTAATCATTTATCTAAAATATCTCATAAATTATCTAAAATAAATATGATAATTTATCTAAAAATGTATTAATAAATTTGAACATTAATTTATCTATAAATAATGTTTATTATTTTATCTATAAAAAAGGTTTATTAATTTATCTACAAATATGTATATTAATTTATCTATAAATAATGTTTATTAATTTATCTATAAATATGTATTTTAATTTATTTAAAATACATTAATAATTTATCTGAAATACATATAGCCATTTATCTAATAATACATGATAATTTATCTAAACATATGTCTAATAATCTAATATAAAACAAACCAAATAAATTATTTAAAATATCTTTAATAATTTATCTAAAATATATTTAATAATTTATTTAAAATATATTTAATAATTTATCTAAAGACATATTTAATAATTTATCTAAAACATGTTTAATAATTCCCTTAAAATACATCTTTTTAAAATTACGTTGAGGAATGGGTCGTATTGACCATTTCTCTTCGTCAAACCCAATATAAAGTAGTCTTTGAAATATAGTTGTCAAGAGGTATATAATTAAAATTTGAGTTGGACAAAGTAACACAAACTGTCAAGTGGCTAAAATTCATAGTCTCACCAGTGGAACACAGAGGGCAGTCAGGAATGTCTTTCACACCAATCCGGCGGAGATGTCCTTGGAGATAGTCATGTCCGTTTAAAATTCTGAAGTTGGCCGCAAAGATCCGTCTGGGGAGATCCATTGGGACCGGATTACAGAGTAGGCTTTCCCAGATTTTACCCTTGGCATGAGTCTCTTGAGTTTTGCGCATGTGTCTCCCCGCTGATCTTACAATGGTAGAAAATGCCCTGGATGTATGGTAAGGCATTAAGAGGCTGCGGAAGGTGGCGATTATGTTTAGTCTGCCTTCTTATTACCGGGAATATCGCAGTGGCTGGATCCTAAAATATATAAAAATAATTTATCTAAATATATTTAACCATTTATCTGAAAATATATTTAATAAATTAACGAAAAATATATTATAATTTATCTAAAAACGTATATACTAATTTATCTAAAAATATATTTATCAACTTATCTAATAACATATTGGCATAATTTATCTAAAATATATTTATTGACTTATCTAAAAACATATCATAATTTATCTAAAAACATCTAATAGTTTATCTAAATACATACATGATAATTTATCGAAAACATGTCTAATAATCTATCTAAAATATACTTCCCTAATAATTTATATAAATATAAACAAAATAATTCTAAAATTATATTTACATGGCTTCGACGAAGTATTCTTATTTATTATGAGTGTCTAAAGGCTTAACTATACGAAATTAATGAAATATCATCAGAGTTTTTGGGTGTGTTAAAAACTTTGTAGGCAAATAAAGGGATAACATCGCTATGTTGAAGCGCAACTATTTATTTTAGTTGTTCCAATATGTAATTAAGTTGAAATATTTCGAGCATATAAGCCATATAGAGCAGATGAATATTTTTCCATTTAGACCATCTATTGTTCGGAAGCAATTATCAAACTATGTAAGATTTATTTGTAAATGAACACATGCTATAATAAATTTTAAAAATTACTTTTCCTCGCCATACGAGCATTGTAAGACAGAATAGGTAGAGATATGCAAAGAAATTTGCAGAAAAATATTTTTTTAATTAATAATTTTTTTAATGCATGATGTAAATGGTAGCTTATGACAAATTCTGGAATATGATGCTTTGAATTGTTTGAAATCCATCTTAGAGAATTTTGATTAACTTTATTAACGGTTGCATAGTATATATATATATATATATATATATATACTAAAATAGACCAAATATTCAAAATTTTAATTTGTACTATTTTCCTTGTAAAAAAAAAGCATATGCAGTTAGTTAGAATACAATATAATGTTCAAATGCAAGTTACAATAAGCAAAATACCAGAAGACAAATTCTATTTTAGAATGGATTGAAATGTATCACAAGACTGAGATGAAAAGCTTAAATATTATTTATGTTGTCCAATTTTATAATTATTGGATATTTTTGACAGTTAAAATGTCTTCCTAGTCGTACGTTGACAGCAAGCACATGTAACTGAATAATGACACATGTGACACGCCTGAACGATGACTAAACTTTGTTGGCACATAATCAAATTTTAGACACTAAATAGTTAAAAGCTTTATGAAGGAAATGTTTGACATAGTTGTCGCGCTGATCTTTCATGTTGTTCATTATATCATTGTTTAAGAGTATTATTTTTAGATTTTCACTTTCTTTTTAACTCTTATAGGCCCATATACATGTGGCAACCAAAAAAATCTCTAAAGCTTTATATAAGGTTCATTTTAATATGGTGTTATTAACTGCGAATTTTCTAATAGATGATGAAATATTTGCTTCTTTTTGGGGACTATTACATTTCAAGGATGCCCTTTATAATCGGTGGTATTCCTCCAATAACCCTACTGAGGTTTAATTAATAACTGGATTATAGTGAAATTGCATTTTTTATTAACGATGTTCAGCTACTATGCCCACAAAAATGTACGTACGCCTGCATATCTATATTTTATATTAATATTCATTATCCTTCAAGAGGTTTCGACGAAATATCTCGTCCATCAAGATCTGGCAAGTTTTGCTAAAGACGAGATATCTCGTAAACTAAATACTGTTGATTTTGTTATGATTACGAGATCAAGATACTTTTTTTCTAATGACGCGATATCTCGTCTTCATCAAGATCTAGTCAGTTTTACTAATGACGAGATAACTCGTCGAGGCAACGACCAGGATGTTTAAATGAAAGGTAAATACTGTTTTGGATCAAACGATTTCGTCTCTAAAGTTTCTTTCTTCCGATCAGCTAACATAGATAATCAAGTTCAGATGTTTTTCATTTAATCATAAAATTAAGCCTAAAAATAACAGTGTATGCAAATTGTAGCTATTAAAGAAAAGATTGATGGTATAGATTCATGCTGAAAGTCCAACAAAAGAAGGAAAATATTCTTATGAATGTTTTAAAATCTGTTTGGTTCTTTTCCAAAGTACCATATCTGAGACACTCAATTCTTCAGCAATTTCGCTGGAAGCCATTTCGCAAATGTTCCATAACAATGCAAAACGAATTATGGTAATTTAAATCAATAATAATAGCCGAGTTGACTACAATTTAAGAGAGTCTTTACAATCGTACTGCATTAAAACGCTCACACATTGATCGAATTTCTGGGACAGAATAAAAAGATCATTGGACATTGTTCTTTCCCTTTAAGTAATAGAGCAAATTGAGATGCTTCTTTCCGCAATCCGAACGGTTCGTAAGGTCGCACGAGAAAGAATTACTGAATATTTTCTATTTCTGTAATACAAGCCAGTTCGGAATAAAAATGCTTCGTTAAACCAGCATTTTGTGCTTCAGGAAAGAAATAATTCATTTCACTGGGCTCTCTAATTTAGGCGTTTAATTTAGGTTGTTTAAGTAACTAGGGTAAGTATGTACTAATTGATTGAGAGTGGGAAGATAATGGGAATTTTAATTATTAGAATTAATGCAATTACATGTTTTAGGTATCACAATATTTCATTTAGATATACTGAAGCACGTTATCCAACAATCTATACGCTTATTATGTTTAAGTACGGATAAATGGAAATTAATGTATATATGGCATTTTAACGCTTAATCCCCACCTGGTGAAGTTCTCGACGAGGTATTTCGGCTTTAGAAAACTTGACCAGATCTTGATGATGAGATGTCTCATCGAAACCACTCGGAGGATGAATCAATAACAAATTTATATTACCATAGAAATGCTTATAATTCTAATAATTAAAAAATTTAATAAGTAAGTTTATGAAGTTGATGAAATTCACTTGACTACTTTAACCCTCCTTTGCATAATGGTGGACATTTCCATCATAACATTGTGAATGCCCAAAAATTATATAAAAGAAAAAGTTCACTTTAAGTTGATCGTGTCTGGATACCTTTTTAATGTCCATTGCATAAAAAAAACATAGCTGTCAAAAATAAGCAAGTGTCACTATCAGTAAAACGAGCTTGAAGTTGTCATTCCGCTGTTTGTTGTAGTTGCAATAAACGTATGATTTCGTTTTTAATTTTGTTTTATTACATTTGAGTTTCTATTGCTAAAAAAGTGAAAATGAGTGGAAGAAAGGTTTGTAACATGTGTTTCTGTTATTTTTAGAGCAATTTCTGAAAAAGTTTGCGTTTAATTTAAAAAATACCACATGATACCATCCTATTGTTTTTTGCTAAATTTATACTATAAATATATACTAAGATTTTTTTAACCATTTTTCCTTTAATTTTGAACATGAATTATATCACCTTGATTTATTTCACCAATAAAGAAAAAATCATGCAAAGAAGGGTTAAAACCAAGAGTAATAACACATGAGCAAAAAAGAAGCTATGTTGCGTGGGTAGTAATTTAACACATTTTTCGTGATTTAAAATAAATATAAAACCTATTCTAATGAAATGAGAAATAAGTAAAGAACATTTTTGAATGCGAGCGGAATGCAAAAAAGTTTTATTGCAAAAGTGCATACCGTCGGTTGAAAATAGTTCTGATAAAACCAAACGTAAAAAATTCTGCTTACTACATTCCCTAAACATGTTCCTCAAGAAGAAATTTAACCTTCATGGAAAGAAAAATTACCTAATGATCATCGCCAGTCTGTAGATAACCGTATTCTGATCTAGAAAAGTTAAACAACTCATATTTCAAAATTTTATACTTGGCTTGTTTCATTTATAAAACGACTTTCTAGGACTTATGCAACAAATTTTAAGCATCAGCAATTAAAGAAACGAAGTTTAAAAGACAGTGCTGTTATCAGTTCCATTTTTTTTCGTGACACTTAATTATAAAATAAATTACTTCCAATTTTAATTGCAACAATAGCATTATCTTGATAACGAGGTATATCGTATGATTTGCAAAATGTTTTATGGTTAATTAACTTATAAAAGATATTATATTTCGTCCTTCTTATCTGTCGTATATTCTGCTCAATTTCTCTCTGTTATTTTTGTACTGTATTTCACGCTTATTGCAAACAATAGAGTCATGTGTGTATTAAAATTTTTTTTTTTGAAATATTTACTTTGAGCTTTGTTAATTAATATTCTAAAAAAGGATATTAATAAAGCTCAGTAGACAATGAGAGTTGTAGCCGGAGTAGGTTTGAATCCACCATGAGTGTATTTCTTCTGTGTTAGTACACCTTTCCTTGTGTTTGTAGTCTATTTAGTTGACGCTGTTGGGCACAAATTCACCAAAAATGGTCCTCGCGTCATAAAACTCAACAAACCATCAACCACCCGAACAGATTGTTTGCTACGAAATAGATAGAACTATTTAAAGTATCCAAACACGTTAAAAATGACATTTTTGACCAAAACTTCCAAAAACAGTTTTTTATATTATTTGATAGAGTATTCATTTGACTTTTCAAAGTATACTTGATTTTTCTCTAAGTTAGTTATTTGCAGAAATATTAAGATTTGAATCAAGGCGGGAAAAAACAGGAAGTAAGGAATGGAAAATACCGGAAATGTCCATTAAAAGATAAAAAACCTGTCAAAATTTGAATTCAAAACTTACTTCTTATTCGGAAATATAATTTTTTAAAGGTTTCTCAAATGTTTAAAAGGTTTCTCTTTTGGAAATATTGTGAACATATTTAAAGAGGATGAAGAACCAAATTACTTACACCAACAGTAGAAACAAGGAGAAAGCAAACAATACACTTCAAACTATTTTTTTATTTGTTTATATCTAACTATTTTATTATCTAAATTAATATTTCTGCATTATTTCCTCACTTCAAATGTTACAACACAAAGAGTTATTGATGGATTCTCGTAAAATTTCGAGAATTTTTTTTATAATTTTGTCTCAGAAATAAACTAGAATAATTATGCTGAGTTGAAAATTAAAAAAATTTTATTTAAGAAATAGGAATGTAAAACAATAAAAAATCTTGCATTCAGTTTTAGATCGCTTTTAAAATTTTTGTTTATTTAAATAGCCTTTTGAATCTACTTTTATTCATTAGAAAAATGTATGTAGTTTATTTTGGTAGCATCATTTTAAAATTGATTGAATAGATTTTAATGAAGCACATTTGAAGTGTTTGACAAATTTGTTTAAAATTTCATACATATTTATCATTTTTACATAATTATTATTATGTATTTTTAATATTTATTGTCCAATGCAATTGTTTAATAACACTAAACATAAAAATATCATTAAAATGGTTTTATACCGTATTAAAAAAAGGGCCTCGAACGTGTCCTATATCTTAAATGTGTTTTACCCGAAAAACCACCACCACCGCAATATACAGACTGAGAACAGAGAATATTATAAAGGCATGGAAATTAACAGTGAAGGAATCATAACATATAAATGTGGTAACAGCTGTCTGGTTGTTGATCTCACAACTTATCAGATGTTCACCATCCCTGTAATAGTAGGTGTTCTTCAAACCATGGATTACCATCCTGAAAAACAACTTTATAGCTAAACAAAATTCGACACAGCTAAAACTATGCACAAAGCACTCGGCGAGATCTGATTTAGAAATGGGCAGCAACACCGGAATATTAAAATTGTTGTTGTAGTTGAAGAATGAACAATAGTTTTTTTAAATGTGGTTAACATTCCATGCGATGTGCCTCAAGAAAGTATAGTGAATTCTATTAGTATCATAGAAATATTATTTTGCTTATAACTATTGATGATAAAGTTCATCCCGGTTTTGGCATAGATAGCACTGCATCGCAAAACCGAAATGTTATCCTCTTCACACGTGTCAAGTTGTGATGTTTTTTGAAAGAAGGAATTTCAGCGTGTACGTGGAAAAAAGTTGTGTTATTGGGTTGTGTTTTTAAAATTTTCCTTAAAGAAAATAAGGAGCATTTTCGACATATTATGCCTCTTTATTTTCGAAAAAGGAAGAATACCCAGCAGACACAAGATACACTACCCTACAATAATGGACCGAACAGCAAGATGTGATGGTATAAGGGAAAGAATACATGCTTTAATAGCGGAATGGTCCCCCACGTGCTGCAATTACACTAGCAACCCTTCTGGTCATACTTTCAACAAGGTTTTGATACACAGCTATGGGTATTTGTGTCCATTCCTGCTGCAAGAATGTCGCCAGCTCAGCTGTAGATTTCGGACGTGGTTCCCTGGTCCGTAAGCGTCGCTCTAACTCGTCACACAAATGTTTTATGGGGTTTAGATCGGGACTCTGAACAGAACAGGGAAGACGTATTACATCCATATCTTGATACCACTACTAGACACAGTCTGCAATATGACATGGATCTTTGTCGTCCTGCAAGTAACATTCGTCCATTCCATAAAATTGCCAGAGCGTAGGAAGAACCTGATTGTCTAAAATGTTCATGTAGACGTTGGCGTTCAATTGTGAGCAGGAACAACATGCAAAGGAGGCTATACCACAACTCCCCCTCTAAAAAAAGTCGGATTTTATGCAAATCCGCTGGTGTCCGGTCCATTATTGTAGGGTAGTGTATGTGTTGTGTAGGGTGAAGGTACCGCTGACGATTCCATGTGGCGTAAGTGGTACAGAAATTCCTTCACCTGGATCAGTTCCTTAGCCAGAAACCTCAGAACTTCCAAGAGCGCGGGATTATGCAGATTCCGGAGACACGGAGGAAAATCATCGAACAGAACAACAATACTATATTAAATAAATGTAATTTTTGGTAAATAAAATAATTTTTCTTCGATGTTTGTCAAAAAAAAAAAAAAAAACCCAGGACGAGCCTACTCCTGCTTTAACCCACTATATAAGAGCACAAACAAAAACCATCAAACACTTTTTACAATCAAGAAAATGAACAATACATTTGAGATCGTTAAATATTTAACGACACGTCCGCGCTATCCCCCAAAACAAACCTACACAACCGGGAGCAGAAAACACCGTACAATCAGAGTAAAAGCGTCGATTACCAAAGTGAGAAATAATAATTCGGAGCGAAGAAAAATCTCCTTAAAGTCGAAATTACATGTTTTTGTCTGAAAGCCGCTACCTCTCGCGAAAAGAAACAGCAAAGAAACCCAAGCTACGGGGTGTTGCGTGTCTCTTTTACAGAACGACCCAAAAAACAAAAGAGCCTTCGGAAAATACTGAAAAAGGCCGAAAAGTTGAGGGAAAAAAAGCTATCCCGTCACCGAAACCAAAGAGAAATCATTAACAATTTGATTTGGGGAAGTGCGAGGGTTCAAGAGCAATACTTAGCTAACGAATCCAGCATACAATTGAAGTGATCCGAGTAAGTATTTTTCTTCGTCTTATTACAAACTACTGAGGGAGGTCTCTCTTCTTAAGAATGCATTTTCTAAATTTTATATCGGAGAGAGGGTTTTTCTTTTCTTTTAATGGAAAAAGGTTTTCGCCGAATACTGAATAAACAGTTTTAAGTAAAGTTTTCCAGATGAAGGGTTGAAATCTTGTCTTAAGTGGTCGCATCAGAAATACACTGGAAAAGTGGGAACTGAATAACCTTATAAATATAAAGATAACTATGCGGTGTTTTGGGTTTTAAATTTGGGTTGTTTTGGGGTTTAAGGCGCATGGGGCCATATTTGGCCAAGATGCACCAAGCGCAAGACAACTAATTTAAAGCAAATAAACGTTACTTAGTAAAGTTTTCCAGATGACTGAGTTGAAATCTTGTCTTAAGTGATTGCATCAGAGATACAATGAAAGAGTGGATCCTGAATAACCTTATAAATATAAAGATAAATTTGCGATGAGGTGTTTTGGGTTTTAATTTGTTGTTTTAAGGCTCAAGGGTCATATTTGGCCAAGAAGCACGGAACACAAGACAGCTAACTTGAAGGAAGTAAACACTTCACGAATTAAACAGTTTTTGTCAAGTTTTCCAGATGATCGGGTTGAAATCTCATCTTAAACTTCTGACTATGGCTTTAGATATAACTGGCGCGATTCTTATAACTTTGAAGGTACAACTGGCTGTACCGACCGTAGTCTAAATTCCATCTTGGCACGATCAAGGTACAACTGCTGTACCGGCCGTAGTCTAAAGGTTAAGTGGTCGCATCGATGATTAGAGATACAATGAAAGAGTGGATCCTGAATAACCTTATAAATATAAAGATAAATTTGCGATGCGGTGTTTTGGGTTTTAATTTGTTGTTTTAAGGCGCAAGGGTCATATTTGGCCAAGAATCACGGAAGACAAGACAGCTAACTTAAAGGAAATAAACACTTCACGAATTAAATAGTTTTTGTCAAGTTTTCCAGATGATCGGGTTGAAATCTCATCTTAAACTTCTGACTATGGCTTTAGATATAACTGGCGCGATTCTTATAACTTTGAAGGTACAACTGGCTGTACCGACCGTAGTCTAAATTCCATCTTGGCACGATCAAGGTACAACTGCTGTACCGGCCGTAGTCTAAAGGTTAAGTGGTCGCATCGATGATTAGAGATACAATGAATGAGTGGATCCTGAATAACCTTATAAATATAAAGATAAGTTTGCGATGCAGTGTTTGGGTTTTAGTTTGGGTTGTTTTGGAGTTTTATGGCACCATATAATACATACATAAAGTTTATGTTTGTACATTGAATATTTTCGACCCATTTCAAGTTTTCTATCCGTTTTGGACCCTTCTGATGCCAAATCCGCCTCTTGCGCTTTTGGTGTCTGTCTGAATGTATGTATGTGCCCTATACACGTCCACACGGTTTAATATATTTTCATGAAAATTTGTATACAGTGACTACTTATCTTCATTTAGTGAGTGCTTTTGGTTGCGAATGTCTGTCTGTCCGTCTTTGTGTTCTATGTTCGATTTTGTGTTTGTGTGTTTGTGTAGGTATCACATGAATTTTGTTCAAGATATTTCATTGCAATCTGTTTTATTGTATATATTATCTGTTAATTGAGTGAATGCAGTATTGAACATTTCTTTATTAATATATTTAAATAAGTTTCATGCTAAAACAACTGAGTATAAGTACACTTAAATCAACCATAATTTGGTAGTTTTGGAAAAATTGGAATGTTAATTGAGTGTTACGATTATTTTTATTCGATTTACCAGTACTGTTGAAAAATGAATCAGTTTATAAAAAATGTATATATTTTTTTATGGAATTTCAGCTGTGATACTTCATTTATTTCGAGTAGCAATGCAAACGATTTCCGAATATTTGGGACAGACGATATATTTTAACGAACGGGAATGAAACGGAAACTCGTGCTTCTTTCGCTATGAATTATTTTCGAATTCCTAAATTTTGTGCACTTTTAGTTGTAAGTTGTGGCAACTGCTAGATTAAGAGATATAAAGGATTCACAAATTAATATCTTAGAACAACTTTTTCCCACCTTTTAGTTTGTTTTATTTCGCTGTTTTCTCTTGTTTTCTGTTTTAAATATTTATTATTTTAAAAAACTGTGTTTATTTTACATAACACGCAACACCACTACAAAGTATTCGACTTAAAGTGGCAGGTAAGTCAGAATAAAGCAAATTTTAAGTGTAATTATGCTATTATTGAAAGAATAACAATGTTTAAAAAATCCGAACTAGAACTTTTCAAACATTAAAAAATTCTTTGTCATAATGACAGGAGAAGATTACGAAATTTCAATATATCGCATGCCGGATGCAAGAGTGCCACAAGTAAAAAATATTGTTTTATTGACTATGAGTGCGAGAGCACTCGCTGTAATTATCGTTTTTATTAATTGAGTTGAACATGAAAAGAACTTAAGAAAGGGAATTCCGAATCTTCCTCAAAATCGTCTTTTGTAGTAGTAACCTCAATGTCACCTTTCGTCATTTTGTAGCTTTGTCATTCAGTAAGGGTGCTATGTATGTGACATATACTATGCATATGAATGAATATGCATGCGTAGGATTTGTATCCTACTGAAGTGGTAGAAATTAAAAAGATGGTGAAAAGGTGTTAAAATATAATTTTATTTTACGAAAAACGTAAGTCATTATAAATTTTCAGCATCTCTTCAATCTAAAGTAAACCAATTCAAACCGAGTAAGGTCGGGCATTTTGCTGGTATTACACACATATATCATATATATACTATATATATTATACATATATTATACACAGGTTTCCAAAAATTAAGGAAAAATCTCAAGAAGAGCGATAGCTCGTTCAAAAAAAACCAATCCGTTTGAAATTTACACATGTTGTTAAATAAAAGATGTTGAATAAAACTTCAAAATGCAAATTAGTGACACTGCAATCGAATTGCGTCATGTGTGAGGAGCAAAATAATGCAAGCTAAAGAGTAAGGCTGCAGATATCGCTGTGATAGTGAGATAAGAAATCTAGGATAGCCAATTAATTACAATGACCTCGAGGTATCATTTTCCCGCAGAACTGCGATTTAGAGCCATTGTGAGACTGTAGGCAGGTCAAAATCAAACAGAGGTGGCTAGATGGCTAAATGTGAGTCCTTCTGTGGTTAATAGACTTTGGCAACAATTTCAAACAACTGGTTCGTCATCCAGAAGGTTCAACCAAGGACGGCCAAGCTCTACGACAAGCGCCGATGACCTATCAGTTATGTGCAAAATAGGAATAGAACCGCAACCCCATCTCATCTTAGAGCCTCTCTTGCTGGAGCCACTGGAAGGTTGGTGTCAACATCTACCGTGAATAGAAGGCTTCACGAGGGTTGTCTTTATACGAGGTGACCAGCCATTTGTGTGCCTCTCACCTCATGTCACAATAGGGAACGTTTGAGGTGGGCACGTCAACATGTCCACAGGACGGCTGATCAATGGAGGCGTGTTCTCTTCACGGATGAGTCCCGGTTTAGAATTCAAAGCGTTAGTAGGCGTTGTTTGACTTGGAAAGATCAGGGAACACGTTATCATCCATCAAATATTCGTGAAAGAGATTCATACGGAAGAGGCAGTGGCTGTGTTTGGGGTGGTATCTCTTCGGGTGGACGCACATACCTCTTTGTCTTTGGAACTGTGAACGTCTATAGAGATGACATCCTTGATGATTATGTGCGCCCTTATACCGGTGCAATAGGTAATGATTTCCTGTGACAGGAAGACAACGCTAGACCGCACAGGGCTCGCATCGTGGAAGATTATCTTCGGCACCATACAATTCAGCGCATGGAATGGTTAGCTCGATCACCGGACTCGAATCCCATCCAGAATGTTTGAGATGCCTTAGGAAGACGTGTTGCTGCTCTCAATCCTCCTTCTCAAACCCTTGCTACGCTTACTACTGCTTTGCAAGAGCAATGGCTCGCACTTACCAACGAAATCCTCGATTGCATAATTGACAGTATCATACAACCCTGCATGTGCTGTATTGCTTCTAGGAGTGATCATACTCCATATTAAAGGTATTTTTCCTGTACCAAACTGACACATTCACTTTGTTAATTTTTTACATGAGCTAATTTCTAAGACACCATTATTGTCTGGCATGTCTGGCTGGACTCCCAGGAGCCATTTTTCAACAAGACAATTCTCGGACACACACAGCAAGGATGTCACAAGACTGCCTCCGCCACATTGCCACCCTTCCCTGGCCTGCTCGATCCCCAGATTTGTCACCAATCGAGGATATGTGCTATCATTTGGGACGGCAAGTTGGATACCCTACGAGTTAGGTCGAACTAGAGGCGCGTTTACAGCAACTGTGGAACGAGATGTCTCAAGACATCATACGGAACTTGTATGCCTCAATGCCCCATTGTATCGCATCGTGCATTCGCGTTAAAGGGGGTCCAACAGAGTACTAAAACTTCCGTTCATTTGTACTTTTTTCTGCAATAAATGATACTTTTTCTTCGATTTTCTAATCACTTACCTATATCAAAGTAGTACTTACATGTGTAAAATTTCGTTTCATTTTGACAACTTTTTCTTGGTGCGCAAATTTTTATGGCAATGAGTGTATATATATATATATATATATATATATATATATATATATATATATATATATATATATATATATATATATATATATATATATAGTACCTTTGGTTCGTGATGCCTACCTGGAGGGAGATGTACTCCTGATAGGGCTTTAATTTAGGTACTTTTGAAATAGTTTACGTCGGATTTATTTGTTTTTCTTCGCTGTTGTCCAATAGATTCTACTAATTCAAAAACAACAGCTATTGGATCATGTCCTAAGATATTTCGAGTAGCTGACTTCAGGGGAAAATGAAATAATTAATTTACCGTTCTTTATTCCCCATTGTTATTGTAAAGATCATAAAGAATTACCTTGCATTTTCTATACCGAATTCTGCTCAAATATTAAAATCCTTTACCTATTCCACGACTCCTGCCTTTTTAAAATAAGTTCTGTATCAATTTTTGTGAGAAGCAATTGTGTAACAGGAACGAAAGTAAGTATTGACATAACTGGACGTAAAACATTTCCCCCAATGGAAAAAATAATTTGTACCGTTGCATATTCAGTGAGATAACTGCTAGCAAAAGTGTAAATATGCAAGACAAGCAATTGAAATTCCCTAAATTTCATGGATTAGAATATCAAATTACAAAATGAGTTCTAACAGGTAAATTAAAAATTATTTGACAAAAGAACTTTTTGAAATTCGTGATGAAAGATTCAATGCGACATTAAATTCATACGAAAGACGGTAATTGATTTTCGACAACTTTTAGAAATATTAATTTCCCGAAGCTTTTTTTTTAAATGATTAAATTGGTTCTGTTTTTACTCACGAATGCCGATAAACACATTCCACATACAAAAATTTGAACTGTTGAAATGGATTTTTAAAGCAGGAATAATAATTCAATTTGCCTATTTGTAGTAATATCAGCTATTTATGACTTGACGGTTTCATCAAGACAAAGACCTAAGACTTAAATATGTAGTCATTTGGAATACATCAAGTCAAGGACCTAAGAGTCAAAGTCTGTAGACATTTGGCATTTTAAGCATCAAAATGTTCCATCAAGTCAAAGATGTAAGAGATAAAGTTTAGACATTTGGCATTTTAAGAAGTAGCAAAATCAAGTCTTGAAATTGACATCAAATGCATAAATTTTCTCTGTGGAATCTTATAAGACGTATAGTATGGAAAGAAAATTAAAATATTCCCCTTTCCAACAGTAGCTACGTTTTTTGCATTGATCCAATGCCTAATTTTTTATGACCACCTTCTTTTAACTCTGCAGGTAAACAAAATGAAATTAGTTATACTGACTGGGCACTAAGTGATTTTCAAAGCAAAACAAGTAATGAACCAACATATCACAGATATTTACATTCGGATTATATACTTGATATTTTAAGATAATTGACTCTAAAGCCCCAATAAAGCTCTAAAAACAGACTTGATGTATTTCTACAATACGCAATTTAAAAATACACAACTCTTAAAGACTAATTTTGAGTTAAACACAAATTACAGACAGAAAATAAAATTGAATGCATTTTTCAAATATCTTTCCAGTAACACCTTAGATGATTGGCATTTTTATAGCTTTCTGAATGGATAGTAATAGTTTGGGATAGGAATGTTTGGGGTTAATAAAAGCATTTACAAAAACCATTTCGGTGAAGTGTTCCTTATATAGACTGTAAGAATTCTTGTGTATACTTACAGTACGAATGAAAATAAATCTTTTCTCTTAGCTAGGTACACATAATAGGATATATGACGTGGTTATAAATATACACGTGTTCCTTTATATATACAAATAGAAGCGGTAGCAGCAAATGTATAGTATCCATATGTTGGGCAATAACAGCGGCTCAAATTTAATGTCTGACTAGAACCTTTTTCAATAGTAAGGAGAGATGTCTTTTTCACCATTTCTCAAAGAATGTCAGAATCTTATTGCTTAGATATAAAGAAGGTTCCATTCAGACGGCTCAGATAATAGTTATATATGGTGGCGCCAAAAGAGTTATTTATCAGAAAGCAAGTAGCGGAAAAAATCCTCCCCTACTGATGATTTCACACATCATATTATTATGGTTATTTTCTGAAATATTACATCTTCCTTTTCGAATAGTTTCAGTCAAACTTTTTCACTACTTCAGATGCAAGGGTGATGAAGATATATAACAGGCGAAAATATACTATTCGTATACTTTAGAATTTTTTTAACTATATATATTTATGCAAGTTTATAAACAAATTACTAACCAGATTTAAAATTACATTTTATGATTAAATTCTTTCGTATACTATTCTCATACTTTAGTACTTTTTCAACTATAAATAGGGATATATATGCAAGTTTGTAAACAAATTACTAACCAGATTCCAAATTACATTTTTAGATTCAATTATTCCGTATACTATTCTCATACTTTAGTACTTTTTCAACTATAAATAGAGATATATATGCAAGTTTGTAAACAAATTACTAACCAGATTTAAAATTAAATTCTTTCGTATACTATTCTCATACTTTAGTACTTTTTCAACTATAAATAGAGATATATATGCAAGTTTGTAAACAAATTACTAACCAGATTCCAAATTACATTTTTAGATTCAATTCTTTCATAATAAAGAAAATTATATATATATATGTAGGAATACTAAACAACGGTAGTTGTCTACTAGTCTGGAAAGAACTCATTATAAGAGCAACGAGACTGGTAGGAGTCAGTTGCAGTGTAGTAGGAATGCAAGGCAAGACTGTCACGAGCCATTCACATTCTGGTATTCAGTTACGAGAAAATTAATAGAACAGACACTTTTTCCCCTGGACGCCATTGAGAGCTGACGTATTTTTTCCGAGCAGAGACGACTGCTGCAGATAATGACGGAACTGTTTTAAAATATCTCAACTGTACATAATAACTGTGTATATTAATTCATTAAATGTCAATGTGCTGTAAGATTCGAAGTCTTTAATATAGACCTTACCAAACAGAACAACACGAATCTTACATATATATATATATATATATATATATATATATATATATATATATATATATATAATGTTATGTTTGACCTTTTAATATTCTTCGAGCATGAATATCTATCACACTTTAAAGGGATTAAATTTGTTAAGGCAAACTTATAAAGAGGACAATAAAGCAAATAATATTACATTTGAAGTTTATACAGTTAAATTTGTATTATTTCACAAAGGGAATATGTTTTATCTCGGGTATTGTTGTTTGTTTACAGTTTGTAAGAGAGTAGACGATTATTATGTTCTTTTTTTTTTTGCCGACCAACCGGTATAGTGGTTAAGGTGTTAGCCTCTAGATCGGAAGGTCCCCGGTTCGAATCCGGGTTCGGGCATGGATGTTTGTAAGCGTATACCAGCTCACAGGTGTTGCTTCGTCATCTGAACATGTTTCAAAATTACGAAGTATAAATTGTTAGGGGCAATGATGGTCCTCCCACTGGGTGCTCCTTCACAAGTGGCCATCACTTCCAGCCTTGTAGTGGCCAATGACTTAGGTCAAATGTGCCCGCCATTAGGAAAAAAAAATTATGTTATTTTTTATTTTAATTATCTATAGTTGCATTTTTCAATCCAAATCACTGAACTTTTAATATTAATGACGGAATTACCTGTCGTTTCATTTTTATATTTTGTTAATTTTATTTTGAATGCGTGTTTTAAAAGTAAACAGAGATAATCAACGACTGAGATACTATATTTTTGCCAAATTGTCTCCAACTGTCGGGCTAAATGGTCAGCATTCCGGGATGGTTGCAATCGCCTTCCCATAAATATCGCTTGAATGGCGCTTGAAAGTGTCTACACAATCAACAGTTATTTGTGTGTTCAGACTGTTATAAGTGAACACCGAATATTTAAGTTTTAGAAATCTTAGATTGGGGGGAGCTCTTTTTCAATTTATGGTTTTGGTTAAAATTTTTTTTTTGGTTTCAATTTATGGTTTTGGTTAGTTTTTAAATGGTTATTTTAGGTTTTATAGGTTCTAACAAAAATATCACTTTAGATCGTGACATCGAAGATCAACGCACTTTGTTTTAGTGATATAACAATTTTTAAATCATATACTCTGCAAAATAAAGTAGTGACTAAACAAACTAAACTTTATATAATAAACGAAAATACTTTTCTATATACTTGCGTGACATTGTACATCAAATACATTGATAAATTTTCATTGACCCCTGCGATCTTCAGCTAGGGTTCGTTTCATTCCTGAAAAAACAGGTTCAACGGAACATAGTGTCAGGGTACAAATTTAATTTGAGAAAATTTCGATGTCTGTCCACCGTATATCGATTTTCACGTTCCTACGAAGAACTCGGGAAACATTCTCAATTATTTGGAAGTCGGGGCTCCTTGATAGGACAGACTCAAACTCCGGATACATCTATGCCAATCAGTTCAGGCACAGGGGTTCCCTTTGCCCCTACAGCAAATCTATCGCTTCGGTCAAATGCAATGATGCTCTCTCCAATCTTGTAATGGTAGAAGTTAAGTTGCTGTAGTGTGCTTTTATGAAAGCAAGAGAACAATAATAAATAAAGACAGCTAAAACCTCTTTTGAAGCAGTGATTGCTACCGCCTATCTTCCGAAAGCGATTCCAATGCGCTTTTAATATCCACGATGATAATACAATGCTGCATATAACCCCGTTTTATTGTTTTAAATTAATTTATTTTTAAGGTAAAGTCATCTCTCATAGTTTCCTGTAATACACGGTGATTTTTTAAAAAACTGACACTATTAAGAGCCACCTGTAGCTCGATTTAACAACCGAAATGGCAACAAACTTGGTATGGAGACTAATAATGACATGGAAAGTATTATTCCGTGAAAAAAAATTAGTTCCAAAAATCGCCGATAGTGGTATTTATGGCGCTGTTGTAGCTTACTAAACCGATAATAGGGAATATGCACTATGTCACAAAAGGTCCTAAAATGGTACTTTTTTTACAAATTCGATCATGAACAATCCGAAAATCAACTTTAAAAATCTCAAAAAAGTTTAATTTAAGCGTAATAAGCGATTAAAAAACGCGCTGAAGTCACGTGACTGAAAACGGGATGGAGCTTGGTGGGACGTCATAGTACATGAAATCTCTCGCTACATTCGCCGGCTGCATGTTATTTCAGGTTGCTTTCATTGATTTTACGCTAATTTTATTTTTTAAATAATTCTGTTGAATTATAGTCTTTACATTATTATTATTATACAGATTTCTTCTTTAAAAATGACGACTGTAAAACAAGGCTTTGTAAAAGGCCAGTCGAATAATCTACCTAAATTGGATGCTATATCCATGTTTTCTTTTTTGCGAAACCATCCAAATTTTATGGGAGTAGAAATGAAAGGCGTAAAAGCGAAAAGTATGATAATATTTTGTACACCATATTTATTAAAAAAAAAACATGTATTTTTATATTGCTTTTAAAGAGTAGTGCTATTATCAAAAAGTTGTACTTAAGAAAATAGAATATTAATATAGTTGTTCTCTTTTCCTTAATAACTAACACAATTCATTCTGAAACAGATTTTTTTATAAAGATAATTAGAATAGTATACCAAAAGAGAGCTTTATATTAGGAAAATAATTTCAAAGTAGATTAAAATTGTTGGGGTTTTAAAATAGTAAATTTTGAAAGCTAACTTAAAATTAATTTTCTACATTAATTTTTTAGCAACATTATTTTTGTTAGTTAATGAACAATAATTTTTTAAATATATTTAAGCGATAAAACGTAATGCACTAAAAGATGATCCAAAAATAATATGTGTAGAGAAACTTATTGCGAGAATTGCAACTGCATTAAATATTGAACACAGCATTTGGTAGTCCAACATTTTAAACCATGAAGAAGGTAATGTGATAATTTGATTAAAATTGCAAGAATTTGAATTCTATAATACTTATAATTCAGTTTAAAGAAGAAATATGACACAGTTTTACCAACTGCAAATTAATTATCATGAGTATAATAATTCAATGTTTATTGATGTTAGCGCTCTGTATATTTTTTAAAACCAGTTTTGATTTATAAATATATAGTATTCCTATATTTATTTATTAAATTCTTTTTCATGAAACAAGAAATTCTGCATTATGAGTGACTTGATACCGAAAGAATATTTTTTCGTTTTAGCAAAAACACTAGTAGTTATCCACAAGATTAAATCACACAATTCTTAATTAAAAACAATTAAAGATACAAATAATTTTTGGTATTTTAAACTTACCAAAAATGATCTTCACAGCAATGCAAGCAAGAAATAGAACACAGCTTTTTGCTTTTCTTTTAATCTCTTTTCATAACGCTGCACCATCTTCTACGAACTTGTTCATATTTTGGTACAACAAAAAAATACTTTTTTGGTGTTTTAATCGTTGAATTATGACACAAACGGAACAATACAATATTTTTAATTCTTCTTTTTAACTATTTTCGAACCTTCCATTGCTGAATTAATCAAAAATCTGTAAATATAAGACTACTAAAAAGATACCCATAGAGATAACACAGCTCAAGGAACGCTTGATGGGAAAATCATGTACTATGACGTCACAGGCAAAAATCCAAGGCCAACTAAAAAGACAGGCCCCGAAACTAACGGGGAGAAAGAAAGTCACGTGACCATCTTAGTCGAACTCTTACCGATCTCCGCTCGTTGAATCAATTGCATATCGCCGTTGCGCGGATAATACCAGATATGTAGCATTTTTATTTTTTAAAACTCAGGTTATTTGCGCCTTTTCAAAAGAATATTCATAATATACACACTAGATGTCTATTTCAGTTGATCATCCAGAAAATATACACGAAATCATCCCAGCATTTCACAAACTTTTCAGACAGCGCACTGGTGTTTTTAGTTAAAAATAGTTAAAAATAAGCATAAAATAAAAAGCATGTACCATATTTTTTACTAGTTTTTATTCATTTTTTTTTTCAAATATTTTCTGACGATCGGTACCAAGCACGGACCCAATTTGACAAACACTCCACTGAAATGTACTGTTTTAAATACATTTAGTTAGTAGGGAAGGAAAACTCCTATTTTTAATTATAATTTACTCTAAAGTATATTAAAGAAAATTACAACTAGAGACCAAATAATGTTCAGATTTTTCTTTATTTTAGTAAAATTTTATTCATACACTGTAACACATGTAGTGAAAAAATTGATGTATTTAAACAGATAGCACAATTATAACAAAACAAAATGTATATTTATAATACAAAAGAAAACAATATTTATCTCTCACTATCAAATATTTTTGTTCAACGAAAAAAATGGAATACAAAAGCATAGGGTAAGGAGTCAGTCATTACATCATTCCTCATAGCTAGTATAAGTATAAACACAAATTAAAATAGAATTCTAACAATTAAACAACTAGAACAAATGGAAATTAATGTTCAGTAATCTACCTTTTCATAGATCAAATTAAAACAAAAGTCAGATGTTAATACAAGATGATAAATTGTACAACAGCTAATTTCAATCACCTTCCTTAAAAAACAATTTCTTCAAACATCTTTAAGGCAGAATTGTAAATTAATTTGGAGTATTTTTTCCTGAATATTGTGTGCACTAATTGCTGTATGGTGAAAAGATGACTTTAATACTAATATGTTAAATGACTATTAACGAAATTTGAAAAGGAAACCGTATCAATGAATTAAAGTATTACATTCCTAGCTATAGCTGGAACTCTGTAAGTGCGACTGGTGGAGATCTAGTATCCGCTGTGGTAGTCGCCAAATTAAAGTTTTGCGCCAAATCAAGATGGCAGCCAATCTAAGCAAATCCAAGCTGGACGTCCAAAATCCGGTCGTTTTTCTAAACGGCGTTTTTTTCTCTCGCTTTTTAACATCTTTCCGACAATTTTTTTAAATCAAGGAGATAAAACCTGGTTCTCATTGATGAAACAACGCACAACAACGGACATGTTTAGAGTAAATATCATACAGAAAAATTAGAAGATTTGCAAGTGAAATTTGTTCCATTGTATTAAAAAGGTTTTTTTCCTTCTTTAAAAATAATTCTTATTGATATATTCCTACTTATATATCCTGATATTTTATTTTACTTTTTAAAACGCTACTTGCAAACGCAATCCAACGAACGAAGCATTGTAGAATTCTTTCTGAATAAGGTTAAGCGCGAAAACTGAAACTACTGCCATAACAGATCAATTAAAGGAAAGTGAGCAACAAAAGGGGGAAAAATCGTAACTTACAATCTGCAATTTCAAAAATCAAATTTAATCCATGGAGAAAAATAGCGTTCCACATAAACTGCACCATTTAAAGATTCAAAGAAAAACCAAATTTAAATCAATAAGCAAAACAAAAATATCGTAACTTACAATCTCCAATTTTAAAATAAAAATCAATCCAGTGAGAAAAATTCCACAGCCCAAAATTTCCAAAACAAGGAGCAAATATCAAGAAATCAGGAAGAAAAATAGCGGTACAACAATTCCAAATAAAATTGCTCCGTTCGTTCTACGATGCAGGTGTTGTAATATCGTCAGGAAAAACTTTAGGGCTGCCATAAAATGAATATAACTGAATAAAACAACAAAATCCACATTTGGCAGTAAAATCGTCCAAAAGTTGTAACTTAGCATATACTTCATACCATCCGTTTACCATGGTCGGTCCAAGACTTCGACTAAGTTGATCACGTGATATTTTGGTTTCGGGGCCTGTCTTTCTAGTTGGCCTTGCAAAAATCGTCAGCGACTGCAGTTTTTCGTTACAAGGCCAACTAGAAAGACAGGCCCCGAAACCTAAATATCACGTGATCAACTTAGTCGAAGTCTTGAACAACGAGATGAGTGAACATAAGGTATGTAATACGTATTGTAAGGTATGTATATGCAAAGTTACAACTTTTGGACGATTTATTGCCAAATGTGGTTTTTGTTGTTTTAGTCAATTTTACTCGTTTCTGCCAACCCTAAAGTTTTTCCTGACGATATTACAACACCTGCTTCGTAGAACGAACGGAGTAATTTTATTTGGAATTGTTGTACCGCTATTTTTCTCCCAGATTTCTTGATATTTGTTTCTTGTGTTGGAAATTTTGGACTGTGGAATTTTTCTCACTGGATTGATTTTTATTTTGAAATTGGAGATTGTGTAAGTTACAATATTTTTGTTTTGCTTATTGATTTAAATTTGGTGTTTCTTTGAATCTTGGAATGTGCAGTTCATATGGATCGCTATTTTTCTTCATGGATGAAATTTGATTTTTGAAATTGCAGATTGTAAGTTACGATTTTTTTCCCCTTTTGTTGCTCACTTCCATGTAATTGATTTGATATGGCAGCGGATTCAGTTTTCGCGCTTTTCATCCAGTTTTAAGACTTAACCTTATTCAGAAAGAATTCTACAATGCTTCGTTCGTTGGATTGCGTTTGCAAGTAGCGTTTAAAAAAGTAAAGTAAAATATCAGGATATATATGTAGGAATATATCAATAGGAATAATTTAAAAAAAAGGAAAAAACCTTTTTAATACAATGGAACAAATTTCACTTCAAAATCGTCTAATTTTGTGTGTGATATTTACGTTAAACATGTCCGTTGTTGCGCGGTTTCATCAATTAGGTCCAGGTTTAACTCCTTGATTTTTAAAAATTGTCGGAAAGATGTAAAAAAGTGAGGAAAAAAAAAACGCCGTTTAGAAAAACGTCCGGATTTTGGACGTCCAGCTTGGATTTGCTTAAATTAGCTGCCATCTTGATTTGGCGCAAAAATTTAATTTGGCGACTACCTCAGCGGTTACTAGATCTCCACCAGTTGCACTTACAGTTCTAGCTATAGCTAGGAATGTAATACTTTAATTCATTGATACGGTTTCCTTTTCAAATTGCGTTAATGGTCATTAAAGATATTAGTATTAAAGTCATCTATTCACATACAGCAATTAGTGCACATTAGTCATGAAAAAAATACTCCAAATTAATTTATAATTCTGCTTTAAAGATGCTTTGAAGAAATTGTTTTTTAAGGAAGGTGATTATAATTACCTGTTGTACAATTTATCATCTTGTATTAACATCTGACTTTTGTTTTAATTTGATCTATGAAAAAATAGATTATTGAACATTAGTTTCCATTTGTTCTAGTTGATTCATTGTTAGAATTATATTTTAATTTGTGTTTATACTTAGACTAGCTGTGAGAAATGATGTAAAGACTGACTGCTTACTCTATGCTTTTATATTGCTATTTTAAATGAACAAAAATATTTGACAGTGAGAGATAAATATTGTTTTCTTTTGTATTATAAATAAACATTTTGTTGTTATGTTTTTTCACTAGATGTGTTACATTGTATGAATAAAATTTTACTAAAATAAAGAAATATCTGAACATTTTTTGATCTCCAGTTGTAATTTTCTTTAATATACTTTAGAGTAAATTATAATTAAAAATAGTAGTTTTCATACTATTTTTAAAGTAGTAGTTTTTTACTATTTTTCATACCTACTAACTAAATGTATTTAAAACAGTACATTTCAGTGGAGTGTTTGTCAAATTGGGTCCGTGCTTGGTACCCGATCGTCAGAAAATATTAGACAAAAACTAGTAAAAAATATGGTATATGTATATATATTTTTATGATTATTTTTAGCTAATTTTCTTACGTTTCTTTTTATAACGTCCACATTTTTTTTATCAGGCATATTTTTTATATAAGGATTGCAAAAAAATATTACCAAAAACACCAGTGCGCTGTCTGAAAATTTTGGGAAATGATGGTATGATTTCGTGTATTTTTTCTGGATCATGAACTGAAATAGACATTTCGTGTGAATATTATGAATATTCTTTTGAGAAAGGCGCAAATAACCTGAGTTTTGAAAAACAAAAATGCCACATATCGGTATTACGACGATATGCAATTGATTCAACGAGCGGAGATCGGCACAAGTTCGACTAAGATGGTCACGTGACTTTCTTTCTCGCCGTTAGTTTCGGGGCCTGTCTTTTTAGTCGGCCTTGTTTTCGTTAAAAGTGACGTCACAGCAATTTGAAAAGTGTTTTAAATATAATTAATGTCGTCAGATTGCAGTTTAAGTGGCATTTTTCTACATAGTTTTTCGTGCTCTTTCATTTTAAAATGAATTTGAAAATCATGCATATTGTCCAATTGCATAAAACACGGGTATTAAAGCAAAATGTAAATTTATGCTTTCGTATGCGACAACAGCACTAGTAATTTGGACTATAAAAACACGTAGACAGTTCCGAAAAATATACTCTGCTAAAGTGAGCCAGCTCAGTGAATATGGGACTATGCATCTGTTTTTAGTGATTGGTAAGAACTGGATACGGCATTCCAGCTTTCCATTGGCTCTTCAATAATTCAAAGTTAAGAATATGCACCAATTACCATTTTAAAAGGTAGGTCATCCGCTTCTCATGTGCTTAGCAAAAATAATTATGCTGCGCGTGGAAAAATTCTTATCACCTTGAATCCAACTCTGTAGCACTGTTCATCTAGAACTCTGGACTTTTTGCATCTTTGAAATGATAGATGTCTTAGAAATATAGAATACAAATTTTCCATTCAAATTGGTTAACCAAGACAAATATTATAAAATGGAAGAAGGAAAATAGCATGATATGAGACATTTTCTGTCAAGCTAAATATAGGTGGCAGTAGTGTTTCTGCGGCGATATATGTTTCCTGTGCGTATGTCGAACGTGCCGTTTCATTTGGCTTGTTTCAGACATGATTTCAGTAAAAATTCCAAAGAATGAATACCGAATTGTGAAATGATAGATGATTGTGTGTATGGGGCAGTCTAATTAGATTAAACGCAAAATGTCGCCAAAATGGCAATAAGCTACATTTTTAGGTAACTAATATTGTACCATGCGAAAACATCACACTTGGGTAACCGGCTTTGAAATAGACTCATCACACCACTTTATCTCTAATATTATAAAAGGAAGTGTTTGTCTGTTTGTTGTTTATTTGTTTCCTATACGCAAAGAGAGAGAGAGAGAGAGAGAGAGAGAGAGAGAGAGAGTGCTGACGAATCTGTGGCACTTACAGTAATTGGATTTGGCACACAAGTAGTTCAAATTTTTTACAATTTTAGGGTCCCGGCGAATTTTAAAATTTAATCTAGAACATTTTAAAATGAATTTAATGAAATTTAATAATTATTGTTTTCTTTGGCGTGGCAACAGCATGAAAGATCTCAACATGAAAGATTAAATTTTTTTTTGTTTCCGTATTCATATAATTCATATAATTTTCCAGCAGATAATTAAAAAGTTTTAACTTCAGTTGTGTAGTTCTTTTTTCTACCTCCTAGATCGTTTAAGATAGAGTAAAAATTTCAACAGATTTGAAATATGCGGAGAATTTGATACCAGATTTTCTTTTAATAAATATTTTTTCAATTAAATATTTATATTTTCGCAAGAGATTGTGACGTTACACCGATTGAATCTCTTGGCAATTCGAATTTGGCCGCATTTGACAATGACGCGGCCATCACGTATTTGCTCGTGGTGTTAGTTTGCTTCGCAAACCAAATGGGAATCACCGGGGACTAGCAAGCAGTGGTCACACTTGACCCCACGAAAAGAACTGTCACGGGCTACGCCGTGCTGGCCACGCAATGGCTAGTTTGGAATAAAAACGCATTCAAAACAGCATTTAAAGAAGAAATTTACTAGAAAAAGTATCTTTAATGTTCCAAAGGTCATTTTATGTCTTAGGTGTTTAAGATCGTTTTAGGCTGTTGTAGGTCCTCTTTTGTAAACCTCGAGTTAGGTATATTTAAGTGCTATACAAATTTAAATATTTTATTCAAGTTATCTAAAATCGGCAAAATATGTTATCATATTTGAAATAGAAGGCATTGATCTAAATAGGTAAAAACCTAAGATTCTGGGGTTTAGTTACTAGCGTTGTTAAGTAACAGATATTTATATACGCAGTACATAACAACTGTCAACTCGAAAAGACCAAACTTGGATAAACTGCCTTAATAAACATTCTAGTACGTATAAGTGTTCCCAATTAATATTTTTCGGTGAATGATAGATGACAGTATACCTGTAAACGCAACACATAACTGTCAAGTAGAATAGACCAAACTTGGAGATAAAGCTTTCTTGACAAATACACTACCCTACAATAATCGACCGGACAGCAAGATGTGATGGTATAAGGGCAATAATACATGCTTTAATAGGGGGATGTTCCTTACGTGCTGTAATTATGCAATAGCAATCTTCTGGGCATACTTTCAACAAGGTTTTGATACACAGCTACGGGTATTTGCGTCCATTCCTGTGGCAAAAATGTCGCCAGCTTAGCTGTAGATTTCGGGCGTGGTTCTCTTACTAGGGATACGACATCGATGTCGATGTTTACAAAACATCGATGTATTTAACATCGATGCATTGGGGTCGATGTTTTGGTAACATCGATGTTTATACTTGTCGATGTTTTATTTTTAAATGAAAAAAGTACCGTTATAAAAATTTAAAAAATAACCAAGTAGCATAATTTTCATAATCAGCAAATTGAACATACTTTTAGACCAAAGTGACCAAGGATGAAGGGTCTGAAAAGTAGGGATGCGACATCGATGTTGATGTTTTCTAAACATTGATGTTTTAGAAAAAAAACATCGATGTATTGGAGCCGATGTCGCATCAATAGTTGCTAAACCAGTTTTAAGAAATGGGGAAATAAGTTTCAATACACTGAATTTTAAAAACATCGATATTTTTGGGTCGATGTATTATCATCATCGATGTTTTAATTTTGAACATCGATGTTTCAAAACATCGATGTTTTGCTAACGATGTCGCATCCCTACCACCTACAGCTCGAATATTGTTAGCGCAGTGGACATACCTACTGAGTCACGACGTCCTACCGTGGTCCGGAATCGATCGTAATCTTTGAGACTGACCATAGTGGTATTGACTGACCTACTGACCAAACCTACTACGCTATTGAGTAGTTTTTAGAATAGAGAACACATTTTCGCACCCTCTACATACGTGGTGCTGTCCTCGGATCTTTCACTTGGGTACAGATCCCGGACCATCGTCAATAGCCCGTTGTGTTGCTTCAGTACGACGTTAATTAAATACCTACCTACCTACCCTCTACAGATACCACATCACTCTAAGATTCCATTCGCAGTATTTTTTACAAAATTTTAAATTTAATTTTCTTTATAGAAGCTGTGAAAATATATATAAACTTTGTAGGTGAATAAATAACTTGTTTGATACGGCAAAATGACAGTATGATTTGTAAAATTTTTTGTCAAATTATCTTATTATTTATATATTTTATATTATTTTATTCTAAGAGGGATCTGGAATTAAAAAAAATTATTCCTTAGAATAATGTAAAAATGTTCTTACATAATTTTTTTTATTATTATGTTCTATATCACACATTACCAGTTATGTATAAGATTATTCCAACATTTCATTTTAAACATAAATTTAAATTTGAGATGCATGTGACGTTCATCTAGTACTTTTAATTTTAGCTTAGCGTTTTAAAAGTTATCAATAAAAACACATAAATATGCTCTTCTCAGGTTTAACATCATGAATATTTTCGAATTAGAAACGATATATACTATAGTATTACCTAAAAATTTCATTGTATTTTTTATAATAGTAAATTGATCTAATAGTCAAAAACAGAACAATAACTTACATAAAAATTGTTCCTTTCAAAAAATTAAAATAGGCACTATATATTAATTTGGTACTACCCTTTTTATAGTGATATTTTTATCCTTTGTTGATAATTAACTATGACACACATTCTTATACCCTAAAAATTGAAATATATAATTAGAGCCTTCTCAGTTCGCGCTTCTTTTTAACATTATTCTCTATTATATTGCACTATTACTTTTTTATTATTCAATTTGCTACAATAAAAAACAAAACCATACAACACTTGAAATTTCCTTATCTGTCTTGCTATTAAATGCTATAAAATATTCTTATCAAAATTAAGCAATTTAATTTTAATGCTCCTTATTCTTATGTTCAACTTTATGCCTTTCATGTAAAACTTTAAATGCTTCTCTTTATGATTTTTAGTCACATTTTTAATTTGATATACTATAAAATCATCATGAAATCGTTCTTAAACTTTTTTGACATATTTTAGTAAAGTTTGCTAATAATCTTTTATACCAAAATAATTATTTTAAAAGCTATCAAAATGAATTATTGTTGGAGGGAATATACCCTAATAAATCTTATTCTTACTTGAAATTTGAAAATTCCACATTTATTTTTGTTACAAATACTTTCCTTTTCACATATTTTATCATTTTAACTATATAGCCCATTTGGTATAGTCACTGATTAGCAATAGGAGGGTTACGAGTTTGAATCTCGATCCAATCTATGACCTCATGGTGGCTGGTACATGTTAATTTTGACTTGGCCTCAAATGTACTCACTTTGGTATGGTGTTGAAAGTTTGGAGAGTAGAGTGCCAGATCAGGTGTTGACCTCTTCATCTAATAAAGTTAAAATTAAACAGGTGTTGAACTCAGATATTTACCTTCGAAATTGTTTACAGACAGTTCTAATAGCCAGTGTTGCTCCAGTACGAGGTAAACTGAACTACCTACTTATCCCATTGCCTATATTAGTGAAATACAAAAATTTTGCTTTCATAAAATTGTTATTCCTTTAACTAAATAAAAAAAAAATTATCTCGCATACAATAAAATGATCAAAACCCCAGAAAAGAATGTTTAAAACCAGACGATCCACTTTTTGGTAATGTGAATATTCTTTTATTCAACATTCAAAATGCCCCAAACCGTATTTTCATCAACCTTACATTTTATGTGTGATTTGTTTCTTGTTTTGCTCTTAAGCAATGTTAAAACGTTGTCGCCAGACTGCGAATTGTTAACCCAATTCCATTTCAATTTCAGATGATCCTCCAGAACCTCAAACTTCACCGGAAATGAAATCAAAACATTAAAACAGGAGGAAAGATATACTGACTCTCAGACCAGCTTTGCTAGCAAATAAAAACCAGGGTTATTTTTGTATTCGCTTTTCATACTTGAAATGCATCATATTTAGAAAGTAATATTTCATATATATAGCGTACGTTCGACCCAGCGCAAACATCTGAACCAAGTAACGCAAATTACATCAAGTATCTGCAAAATCAGAAGCGAATTCTCGAGCATGGTTCTTAAATGTGGCTCTTTAAAATTGGCTTATAGTAAACCCTAGTTTCTCAGTAAGCTTGTGGAAAATCTCGAATGTACAATTCTATTAATCCATAGAAGGAATCTAAATCTAATCTTTATACTCCCTTTTCTTTCCCTGAATGGATTCTATTGGATACAGAAGAAAAAGAACCAGGAGATCAGAGCTCTCCATGTAGCTTGTTATATATTTTATTTTCTCAAAACAAAAGTTTGCTTTATTGGATAAGCATTTCCCCGCGTTCTAGTTGGGGATTTTTTATTGGCTCCAACGGCATGGTTTTTAGTAGCAATATTTACTTATAAGATAGGAGAAAGCGATGTGTATGTGGTTACCTATAGT